>MJUU01001682.1:426143-445827 GCA_002080025.1 Modiolus philippinarum
TAACTGCTGAATGACCACGCCCGGATATTAGGTGAAACATTGGATTGCAGAACAATACTAAAAACGGGTTGAAAAGGCATAACAACATTTAAAAAAGGGTGGGATAAGGGAGAAATTACTAAACATTGGATGAAAAGGGAAGAAAATATAAAGAATACCATTGAAAAAAGCGAATTATACTATAAAAACATCCGAAAGACCACGCCCGAGTCGTTCCGACTAGTGAACATACCGACTTCCGGGAAATATGGCCGAATAGGGCTTCAAATAAGACCACTTCCGGTCTATACCTGGGGCTACGCCCACTTCCGGTCGCGCATGCGTAATGTTATTATGTAATACAACACCCCTGCGGGGTCTTACACTCTTTTAACCCGTCATTTCCGGTCAATATGGCTACTTATAGTAGTTACACACCTACTTCCGGTTGCGCATGCGCAGTAAAAACATTTCGTGTTCCGGTCACGTGACTTCCGCTTCCGGTCACGTGACTTCCGGTCTACGTCACTTCCGGTGACGTCACTTCCGGCACCACCACAGCACCACCACGTCAAATGCGACTTTGCTCGTACTCATATACTACTCATATTGGATTACTTAAACAGGAAAGGGTGTACTAATACTGTAATAAAATGACTTCCTTTTTACAGATTCTTTTGAGTTTGCTCACCGGTGGATCCAGCCTTTGTAAAAGAAGATTTCGGTCACTTTTTGTTTTTATTTTGTAGTATGTGTCTAACTTCTGCACGAACATTTTTTTTCCTAGAAAAGGAGTGGTTTCAAGCTTCAGGATGCCCTCTGTATCCGCCAGTGCTGTTGTTGCCTTAAAGTTCAATACAAACCAAAATAATCAATGACTATGTATAGTCCCTGGTTACAGTAGGCAAAATTGGAAATTTGTAGGATTCTCATACAACAAAGCAACATCCATTATTGCTATTTATTATATATTTTAAAAGATAAAGATAAAATGGAAAAGGTATAATTCGTTTGAGATGATATTATATTCACTTTTGCAAATAAAAATATGCAATGCCAAGTTGGGCTTACGTGTCTGGATTTCACAGTATTTACATGCATTGAAAGTTAACAAGCCAAGACATACTTTGCATGAATTGTTTTCCTTTTACCTTTTGAAAACAACAAGACAAGTGATGATGGAGTAAACGGAAATCAAAAGATATTAAGCTTTCCAATATTGACTTATTTAGACATTACATGTCAAGCACCGACCGTTACAGACATAGACAAAAATTTACAAATTTACACGTTTAAATGTCTCTTCTACATAGAAAATATGCAATACACAATCGTCGGTGCTTATTTTTTACTAGATCAACCAGTATTATACATGTAACAGAACACAATTGGCCATTATAAAACATAACATGGGCGGACACAAAATTTGGAAATAGCAATATCCAATTATGCAAAAGAGTATAAAGACATTTAAACCTCATCAACCCGATGGACATAACCCCGACGTGTACATGTTTACATGAACTGTTGAAAAGTTGAGACTGCGTGTCTGTAAATATTAGGATCGATGACAATATTGGCTTTATAACGAAATCGAAAGTCTGAACTGCAGTTTTGATCATTTGTAAAGAATACAAATGTACTAACCGTGATTATATTTTTGTTCGATTTTTGTGCTATATGCTGAGACATATACTATATGTTACTTTCTGTACGGAAAAGTCATTGTTTCCGAAATTAAAGTAAAGAAAACAAAAATCTAATTATTTTTTAAAAATTTATTCTGAAGAAACGTGACGAAGAGCGGGTCTACAAAATTTTTACATACATTTTTGCGATACTCACAAAATCATTCAAGGTCGTAGGTATGGTCTGGCATGGTTATATGAATATTCACCTATTCAGTTTCAGTTTGTCCCTACATTTTTGCAAAAAGATACATGAACGAATAAACAGATAAGGCCAGGAATTGAAGAGTTATTATATATAACGATGAAGAAATAAATGATAAACAAATATAAATAAAAATAAATAAAAAAAAATGAACATAAAAAAATATTCACAAAAAATACAAATGAAATCTATAAGATAAATAATTGAAATATACATAAAATAAATACATTAAAAATAAATATAAAGATTAAATAAATAAAAATCTTTACTTTTGTTCTAAATGACTTGTCTGTGTTGTAAATGTCTGGCCAGTGTTGAGTAAACGCCGATCAGTCAATCTAAACGATACCTGTGTTGTAAAAGACTGTTGAGAATGTCTGTTTAGGGTAGAATCAACACTGATCAGTCGTTTTCAACGCTTCCCGTGCTGTAAAAGACTGACCCGTGTTGAAAATGTCTGTCCGATGTTGAGTCAACGCTGGTCAGTCATTTTCAACACAGATCAGTCTTTTACGACACAGCTAGCGTTGAAAATGAATGATCAGCGTTGACTCAACACTCAACAGACATTCTCAACAAAAATCAGTCATTTACAACACAGGTAGTGTTGAGAATGACTAACCAAAGTTGACTCAACACTGGCCAGTCTTTTACAACACAGGTAAAGACTGAGATTGACTGATATGGGTTGGCCCAACTCTGATCAGACATTTTCAGTCAAATCTAGTGTTGAGAAAGACTGATCAGCGATGAATCAACCCAGTACAGTCATTCTCAACTCTGTTCAGACATTCTAAGTCGAAAAACGACTGACTCTGGTAAAATCAGTCAAAATATTTGGCAATAGTGTCGTTGTTTACGTTTGTCTTTTGTCTAATTTGTGTTTTTCCTGTGTAGTTCCTTAGCAGATTGTTGCATGTAATTATAATTTTCAGCCATTGTAGGTGTTTCCTGTTATCAATTATTCCCATTTAAATCAAAACAAGACTACTTAATTTATTAAAATCAGGCTCTATATATATCCAGATATGACTTCTAAATGTTTTCGGGTATCTTGAAATATAGTTTTGTAGCTTTATGATAACTTATAAAAGAGTATATTTCAAAAGCCCCCATTAAAAGCAATGGAACTATCACTAGATACTAAATTGCATCTTACAAAGTACTATTCTTTGTAACTGAATCTGTACGGGTTGGTTCAGTTACAAGATTTTCCAAACAAAACAATTGCATTATATCTTTAGCGCACAATCAATTACACTTAATAAATCGACATTTTAATCACCAGTGGTAATTATATGGGGTGTAAAATTCAAGGCCTGTTCTATAGAGTATTGAAAATCACGCTAAAGAGGATCTACAGCTCCTTGTGCACTTCACATAACAATAAATTTTTACTTGAAAAATCAAATGGAAGCCATAAATATTCATGGTTTCCATATTTAATATAACATCTTTTAACTTTTTTAATATTCTGATATATATACTAAAATCCCTCCCTCAAAGCTTGTGCGGTCATATCTGAAAGGCTTCTCCATATATCCCTCTATTTGTATTTTACGATCGGTTACATTCTCATCCAAATGCTTCTTAGTAAAACACAAAACCGAAGAACCAATGGGAAACGGATTCGATATAACCAAGTTTTTTCCTGACACTTCTTGCGTTTAGATGAAAAATTGATATCTCATCAGGCATAGGACTGGGATTTTTAGCTACATCATTACAGAGCAGAATTTTTGATAAAACCTTGGAATACATATTTTGACAATATATCATAGAAAAGAAGTTTCAAAATAGCAAAAACAATTCTTATATTAGGATGAAATTTACTTTGATACATGACTCTTTTGATCAAACATGAATATACTTTTTAATTAAACAGTTCAATTGAGACTCTATAAAACAACGGCAGTAGTATACCGAAGGAACAAAGCACAAGACTACATAAATCAAAGTACAGAGACAAGGCAAAATCATGAACAGCAGAAGACGGAAGACCAAAGACACTACATGCCCACAAAACACACAACAACACAAAAAATTAAAGCACTAACAGTGTGAACTCAAAAAAAACAGAGTGAAATCAGGTACTCCGGAAGGGTAAGTATGTCCTGCTCTGTATACAGACTCGTCACACTGTCAGTGGGTCAATCCATGGTAAAGTCAAAACCGGTAAGCCAAATCCGGGAAGACGTGAATCTAGCTGAAAATGTCAGTTTTCATTTGTGACACTGACAATTTATATCTATCTATGATGTCATGGTGACGGCCATAGAATTTCTGACGGGACGAAAGTAACAAGAGCTGAACATATCCCTGACTCAACAGTTTTTGTGACAGCGCTTTTTCTCTTTCCACAAAATCACTGTATGAACTGCACGCTCTACAGTAACGAATTAATTGTGAAATATACAATAAACTATGTGACGTATAATCATTACCTATTGTCAAAGAATATAATAAGATAACACATAAATATCAAATATAGAGTCTCGATTATAAACCATACCATATAAATATATACATTTCTATAACAAATAGAATTGTTCATCAGATCGGCATTTCAAATAATACATCCATCATTTGTTACATCTAAGTGAAGAAAAGAATAAAGACTCTGAAAAACAGAGTGTTTTAAACAAAACTAAAAATATGCACAAAACTCAAGACCCATTGAATGAATTTCCCCGGAAATATGTTTTAATTTTTGTTTTTATTTTGTATTTTTTGTTTTTTGTTTTTGTTTTTGTTTTTGTTTTTGCTTTTTGTTTTTTTATGCACTTTATTGTAAAGGTACTCGTCTTGGTAAGTGGACTTTTTTCAAGTTTGATTTTCACTTTGTCTTTTTGAGTGTTTAGTTTTAGCCATTCACCACACACTGGGGGAGGGTTAGAATCCAAGAAAACTCTCCCATTCAGGAATATGTTGGTCATTGGCTTGTCCTTCTCTTTTATAAAATATTACTTTTTGATATTCGGGTTATTAGATGTGGTTTGTTTCCATTGATCTATTCACATGTTTTTTTTTTACTTTTTTGTGGCCCTGAAGGGCTTGCTATATCGTGTGAGGTTCCTCACTGCCTTGAAGACCGTATAGTGACCCCTAGATGCTTTGTTTCGGTTTCTCCCACCTGGAGATGGGTTGTTGTCTCCTTGACAAATACCCACATTTCATTTCTTTTTCACATATATTTAAAAGTGAACGTATAATATTCGTTGTATATATTTTCATTAAAATAACTATCACTATGTATGTGAGAAGTACATGGCATTACTACTGAAGTAATAATCAGTCACAAAAACTACTTGAAGCTGTCAACAATGCACAACTGCAAAAAGTTATTTAAAATACAGTAAAAACAATCAGTCTCCCCAAACTTAATAAGAAGTTAGTCAAGGAAGCATCGAAACAAAATCAAGTGAATTTCTCTTCAAGACAATAGTTAAAAAGTCTTAATAGTAATATGTCTTGTATTGACATAACTGATACCAATAATTAAGAATTGTACAGATTTACAAAATACAAGATTTAAAGGTAGTAGACATCGGGTAGGAGGAGATAACTCCTTATTTGTAAAAATGACTTGTTGTGATTGGTATGAATAAAGCACTATATTTATAATATTCATTATAAATACTAGTAGTTGTTAACCAGCTAAATACAATATGATAGACAATGCCTTTTTATTATCACGGAAAAATTTTCACAGCCGGTTATTACGAGATCCGAAGCAGGGCCATTACAGGCAGAAAACAGGGCATTATTACAGGGCCATTACTGATCACGTGACACAGAAGTATATCATGAGGTTAAAAGAAACTGATTTCAGTTCATACCACTATTTACTTCTATCAATTTTACCCAATGTAGTTTTATGTTCATGAAATAGACCATATTTCTTTTTGTACTTCAGCGGTAAATCCTAATCTACTTGTAAAGAGAAAATTTTTTTTTGTTTCAAATATTTGACCCTACTTGTGACCACTCATTTTAATCATCTTATCATAAGGGATCCGAAAATGTACATCTTTTTTTGATTTACTAAAAACAAATATTTTTTTTGTACTTCAGCGGTAAACCCAAATCCAGCTGTAAAGAGAATATTTTTTTTTGTTTCAAATATTTGACCCTACTTGTGACCACTCATTTTAATCATCTCATCATAAGGGATCCGAAAATATACATCTTTTCCTGATTTTCTAAAAAAAAAAACTATTTTATTGTACTTCAGCGGTAAACCCTAAACCAGCTGTATGGAGAATAATTGTTTTTTTTTGTTTTTTTTTTTTTCAAATGTGACCACTTATTTTAATCATCTCATCATAAGGATCAGAAAATATACATCTTTTCCTGATTTTCTTAAAAAAATGTACTTCAGCGGTAAACCCTTATGCAGCTGTATGGAGAATAATTTGTTTGATTCAAATATTTGACACTACTTGTGACCACTCATTTTAATCATCTCATCATAAGGGATCCGAAATATACATCTTTTCTCGATTTTTTCAAAAAACTTTTTGTTTCAGATATTTGACCCTACTTGTAACCTCTCGTTTTACTCATCCCATCACAAGGGATTCGAGTTAAGATAAACATAATTTGAAATATTTTTTTTTGTACTTAAGCAGGGTAAAATCTTATATAGCAACTTTTTTGTTTCAAATATGTGATCCCACAAAAGACCTTATACATTTACATTCACTTATCAATCTTTATAAGATCATTAATCTAGTTAATAAAAGTTTTAAGAAATGGGTATTTTCATAATGACCCTGTTGTGTGTCCTCGGTCTGTAAGAATGGCCTTCGGATGCTGTAATGGCCCTCGGCGTTGCTTCGTGCCATTACAGCTAACCTAAGGCCTTATTACAGACCTCGGACACATTCCAGGGTCATGATGAAAATACCCATTCATTAATACTATAGTAAAAGATATCCATTATATAATGAAACTACACTCTATTAATAAATACTCCATAATGCCTGCATGAAAATATGCAGAATTTTGAATGGTGTCTAAATCAGATATTTGGCAAGGGAGGTATATTTTTCAACTCGACGTTCATCAGTAAGGAATATTATAACTTCGAATGCAGTTTTATTAACACGCTGCGGTGGGTTTTATAAAAAAAAAATTGATATAAGTCATAATGATGTGTAAAGGATCTCTATATTTCCAGTTTTTTGTGAAAATCAAATTTGAGGATTTTCATCTAGTAGAAATTGAATGAAGCTGTGTTTGAAGTAATGTTTTGATAATGAATTTTCTTTGGAACTACGAATCAACAGTTAATACGTGCCTGTGATCATTATTATCCCATATTTAAGTCTAGAATTTTCTATGAAGTAGTTCAGCGATTCAGGGCTAATTTATATCGCCTGTACAGTAGTATATGCTTAATGGTGATTCTAGGACACTATTCAACACTCCCAGGATAGGGATGATTCCTGTGACCTATAAATCACAAATTCTTACGGTGAAACTTTTTGAATTTTTTTTTCTTGAAGTATATTAGTACATATTTGTTTCATACTGCAAAGTTAAAGAAAATTGAAATTGTGGAAAATTTTTGGTTTAACCCGGTATACTACCTTAAGCCACTTATTTTAATATTTTATTTAGTTTTAAAAATTCTGTCAAAATCGTTTCAAGTACACTTATTAAAGAAAGTTCATTATTTTAAAGTTTCGTTTTGGCTAATGACATATTAATAGGGTCTACATTCAAATAATGTCGAAGTCTTACAATGACAAAACAATATTACCTAATAAAATAAGATTTTCGTATTTCTTACAACTCATCTAAAAAGAAAACAATTTAATATTATCACAAATTTTTAATACCACAACACGATATCTTATCTTCAAACCCCTGCCATTTTAGAAAAATAGTTAAATGCAAACGTATTTATGTAAAATTCTCCAGGAAGTTTATAAATTTCAGTTCTATGAAAGAATTTTTTATTTAATTAGAGATTGATTATTATTTTGACGCCTAGTTACTTTCCGCGCGAAACATTAAAAAAATTGTTGTCTATTAAATTTTGAAAATTCTGCTGTTGATTTTGTTCTTGTATTTTCAGAGCTTGTAAAGTTAATTGTGTTTATTAGAATTAGATAATAAAATAGCAGGTCACCGAATTCATAAGAAAGATATAACAGGATATAACGACAAAATTGACTTTCTCGGCCACACGTCGCTTTATTTTATTTTTTTCAATGAAGATGACGTCACAGTAATAGACGTCGGTAGTTAGTGTGGTTTAAACGAACCACAAAATACACAAAAATAGAATTCCACGAACAAAAGTACTCTTACCAGTATAAATATGCATGTGACAAAATTCTTCAAATAATTTGCGAGATTAAATGAACAACGTTTATTTTAATATGTGTATATTTTCATTTAGCGATACAAATGTATTTTGTTTGAAACTAAATAATTACAATTATTGAATGAACATGATGAAATAGTAACTAAAACTTTGTTGTGTTATACCAGAACTAAATTGGGAAATTCAGTTTACTTAATCATGTTTACTGTACAAGCAAGTTGCTACTGGTATAAACACATGTTTTAGGCTTTGATCTAACTTTACGTATTTAGCATGTTAGTGGCGTTACAATCAGTCTTGATGCTTAAAATTTGTATATTTCATGTAGTGCCCCCTTGTCTATCCATGTCATGATGAGAAAATGTAAAATGATTCCACAAAACAAACATTAGTTGTCACACAACATTACATCAATATTGTTATATGTACCAACAATAAGTATTTTTGACTGTGGAATGGTACAAATAAATGCTTTGGATGACCCTGGTATATGTGTTACAACAACCTCACAGTTTCTGCCGTCAGGACTGATTCTAAGAATGTTTTTTGATATGCTATTTGCAACAAGTACATGTCCTGTATCATCTGTTGTAATACTCCGTGGTCCAGCCATGTCGGTAGTAGCCTCAAAGCCATCTTTGACCGACTGGGGGAAAGTAAATAGAATTTTTCCCTTTGTATCAATGCAATGCAATTTCTTATCATCTGTACAGTAAATTTTGTTATCATCACTACCACAGATAGACCAAGGAATAAATTTCACTGGAATTGAATCTTTTATCTCACCTGACATTGCAATTACCTTAACTGACTCATCTTTACATGCTATGAAAAAATTATTGTCAATGTACAAAGGTCCTGAAAAATCTTTTTCAACAAAAATATCAATATATTTAATAATCTGGTCCTTTTGGATATCTACTACTATAATCTTTTTATCACTGGTTTTATTTTTGGATTTTACATTTACAGCTATGGTATGGGTATCCATAACAGAAATGGTCCACGGAAAATAACCAGATAATGATATATACCGACGATTACGCCCTGCTATATCTACAATTAGTATGTGTTCACTTGTCCTACAGCATATACATAACCTATCACCCACAAACTCAATATCCTCGACTTGTCCTTCGTGAGCACTCGATTTATCTTTTTCAATACTGAAATTATAATCTAGTCTATACTTGTCCTGTTCATACTGCACGTGATGATCTATATCTGTCTCGATATGTTGACTGCTACAGTTATCACATAATGATATTCCACACTCATAACACCAACCCACAGAGCGTTCCCTTTCGCCACATTCGTAACAGCTGCAAAAAACATGGTGATCTCTAAAAAATAACTAAATACAAAACTTACTATAAATGTACTAGTAATCTCTGCATTTCGACAAAAACCATAAAATATATTGTTCTTCAATTGTTTCATTAAATACATCTGTTACCTTAAATTATCGAATCGAGTGGTGTCCTTGGTTCTTGGTGTTTCTGATATTGACTTTGTCCATAGATTTTTCCTTCTTTTGACTGACGGTTCCGCTCTCACTTACTTTATTGCTCACTTTGACAATCCCCTGATCGGTAAAAAGGACCGAAAAGCAAATAAGGATTTCACAGATCAGGCAAGATAATGTACCATCCAAAAATTAATGTAGTACTACTTTCGTGTAAATCTTTTGATATTGTTTCTATTTTGTTTTTTGTTTTGTTTTTTGTTTTTCTTTTTTGTACTGCATTTTTCAAAGAATATATCTTGTGAAATACAAGACAGATCGAATCAAGAACACATACTTTCAAATTTTGGCATTATTTGTTTTTATCGGTAATTTGTATAAGTTTCCTTTGATCTCACGAAGCAAATATTTTTCAGTATTTGCTACGAAAAACTATTGGCAAAAAGTATCTTAGGCCACGCCTACAGTGTCAATCAGAATCAATGAAACATAAGAAATAGACATCTTTAGAGACTGTTACCGGGTCGTACAAATTCTTTTACAAATCAATACTAGTCAATTTCAAGATTTGTTAAAAAGTAACATTCATTTTCAATTTTTTTTTCTATTAAATGATTTAGTTAAATACCGATAGAAAGAATAATGGAAGTTTTGTTTTTGATACAAGAAAAATTGGCTCAAATAATGGACTCGACCACAAGGGGCTCGTCCATTATTGTTCTCCAATATTTCTTGTATCAAAAACAAAACTTCCATTAATCCAAATTTTATTCTGGACATTCTGCTTAAAGTGCCCACATTCGATTGTGTTTTGCAGAGATATTTTGCAACTGACTCGATCAGTGCCCTGTGGTTGTTTATATTTTGTGATTGTCTTCAATGAGTCTTTTGTCGGTCAACGGATAACACCAATTGTCAGAATACTTTGCCAGTTAATTTCATGTTTCAATGGATGTTGACTACGTCTCATCCATAACGAAAGTGATACATTGTTCAACTTCTAGTAATGAACTCCGCTCTAACCAGTGCTAGGGGCAGTCTTCAACTTCCTTTGAGTTATGATCATAGTTCAAGGCCTCGTGGTAAATTCAAGATGAAGAAGAAAAATAAAATCGTTTTTCCACTGCTTGGTTTTATGGTGTATTTGCAGAGAATTTTTTTTAATGAGCATTTACTCGGTATCCTATCTTTGTTAACCCAAGACCAGAGAATATAGCTTTGTCCGTTGTTATTCGTTATTCGTCCTGAACGGGAATTAAAACAAACATCAAAGTTAAAACAGAGTAAAATAACATTAACGAATTTCTTTGTGCACTTGTTGATTTTCAGAAAGTACCCAGTGCTGACTGAATGTTAGAATCTAATATTAAAAAACCTAGTTATAAGAACTAAAAAAAGTAATTTGACATTTTATTATATGAACGTACATGCAACTACCGTATATATACTAACGGAAAAAAGAAACTATGCAATGTAAAAAACGCAAAATTTCTTTAATAACACTGAATATTGTACTGGCATTTTGCATAGTCTTTCTTTTACATATACACAGCAATACTGATTTTTGTTTGGTTTTTAACTGATTGTCTTCGGACGTTCGAAAGATCTCCGTATTTTCGCACTTTTTTCCGAAGTGTCAAAGTTAAATGCTCCTGAGAATTTTTTCAGCGTAATCGGATTGTTTCTGACTATTAACAAGTAAGAAAACATTTTTTTTCTCAAAAAGAACATCTTGTCTGACTAACAAGAGTGTTGAAAAAGTCAGAATTGACGCATTTCCGGCGTTGGTTCCAGAACATGGAGAAAATGACTTCATCAAACGTCAGTAAACGTTTTTTATTGCGTGATGACAAGAAATAGTCCTAATGGACACATTTTTAACTATTTCATTACTTTTTGAACCATTGATAATCGGAATTACGGTCATAAACACATAAAGTGAACATCCCAATAGCCGGCACCCTGACATATGCAGTAGATTTCAGGCATCCAAAATTACTTCAAGAATGTTGCTCTGTTTTGAGACCACATAACTTATAATGTTTTCAAACCCGCATCCGGAGCAAGGGACCAGAAAAAGAACCAGTATTCGTCTTGAAAGAAGGTCAACATTTGACCTTACAAGACCCATTAGGGCTTTACACAAGTTTAAAGCACTTTCTCTGACAACTTGCGAATGCAAAATGTGCCAAATGTTTCTGTTGAATTATTCATCAAATGCAGATTAATGGCACTAAAAGGGGATAAATTCGCATCGACTGAATCGTCTGTTGCTTTACCGGAATTGGGTTCACAGTTGCCTATAATCTTTGAAAAGACGTCTCGCTGGTCTCCCTTGACGTTAATTTGATTCGTTGGTCAATGAATCGCCAAACACATCGAAAAAGCTGCTTGTCATACTGGCTACTAATTTTGTTCATTCAATTTGCGGCAATAAGTGTTGTGATTGGTCAATTCACTGTCATTTCAGCGGCACATTTTTAGAGGTGATTTTGTTGCAGCGAAGATGCCTTTAAGTTTGAATATCATAAATTTTGGTTTAATATGATATTCTTTTAAAATTTTATGACATTTAGAATCAGTGCACAGTTTCTTTTTCCATTAGTAGATATCAGCAAGGATGGACCCGTGGTAAAGTAAAAATCTTTAAATAAAGACAGAACGAGGTAGCATCTCCTAAACATCTTATAAAGATTCACATTGATTTAACATAAGACTAAATTTTAATCCAATAGAAGGGTAGAAAAGACATTAATTTCTTTGCCATAACGTATGCGTGAAGTTAATAAAAAAGAATAAACAAACAATTCCGGTTTTGTAGAGGATCAAAAATGTCTTTCGTCCTTCTGCAAATATTTCATATCATCTGGACATTCTTTCTATAGATTTTAACAGAACATAATGACTGACATTGATCTCGATCAGCAATTGAGAAAATTAAAAGTTCAATGAAATATGAAAGAAAATTGAAAGGTTTTGATCAGAGAATTAATACATATTAGATATATGGCAGTAAAAATGAAAAGTAAAAGTATGTGGTCAACGGAGCATTTACTTTGGCTACAATGCAATAAATGCCTGCAAAAGCTATCAACGTTTCAGTTTGCAAAAGTTAATGCACAAAAATCCTCAAGTTCGAATGCAATGTGTTCAACTTGTTTTAGGGCGATCCTACCCGAACTTACATGCCTTTATTGACAATTACCTGAATTAAAATTATAATAAATCGTCCACTTTTTAAACCAAATATAAACGAAGAAAAAATTATCAAACACATTACGTTCGAAAAATTATTTTTTTCACCAAAATGCCATTTCAATCGAAAAGGTCTTTATGTCAGGATACCTATCGTGCCAGATGCTTTTATGATATGTCTATTTATTTATTCCCGAATCGCATATAAAACAATTTACAAGTTTAGAATATATACATGTATTAATTGATTAACTTCTTATACATTTGTATAACGAAGAAACTCTCGTTTAAATTTCATAGCTTGACTCGGGCAATACCAAAAAAAGTCAGCTAATATCGATTTTCTTGGTATCGGCTTTGTTCTAATCAGGGACAATATAATCCATTCGGATTGTCTCATAGGTTTTCTATTAAAGGTGATGGTAAAAAAAGATAAGATTTGTCTAAGGGTTAGAAAATGACATTCACCAATCAGTCACCAAACAGATCTTTCAACACCATAAATTTATCTGACTGTGTGACGGGTGTCATGCGTGGAGCTGATCATGCTTACCCTTCCGGAGCACCTGGTGATACCTCAGTTTCTATAGGGTTTCACACTGCTAGTGCTTTAGTTTTGTGGCGTTCTTGTTCATTTTGGTTTATTTGTTTTGTCTTTGTCATACTGTCTCAATTCGTGTTGACTGTGAACTGTATGCTCATATGGTAGATGTTACATTAACAGTTCATAAAAGATGAACAGTTAATGTAACATCTACCACATGAACATTCCTAATCATTTGTCTTTGTAAATGCCAGTTTACACCCTCGAAGTATATTACTTTGTAAAAAAATATTCATCATAGTAATGCTTGCAATTGTAAATGAATTTAGGGTATTTTCTACCTTGCTTCCGTTTGTCAAGACTATACATAGATCGATAGCTGTATAACAAATAGATACATTCTCACTGTCAACAAATGTGTGCTATCGTATTCAGCAGATGAGGGAAACAGTGACAGGGGCTTATTTAAGAAAAATGACATAGGCATTTTTTGCACCTCAGAAAAAGGCATTCGGAAATCCGATAAGCCAGTAAAAAGTTCTTATCATCAGAAGTACATTGAGATAAGAAAAAAGCATTGAGATAACAAATAAAAAAAAAAAAAAAAAAAAAAAAAAAAAAAAAAAAAAAAAAAAAAAAAAAAAAAAAAAAATAAAAAAAAACAAAGAAACGAAAAAAAAAATCAAAACAAACAAACAAACAAACAAACAAAAAAGAAACAACAAAAATAACGGAACCATTTTGTTTTTCTTTTTTTTCAAATATAGCCGTTTGAAGTATAGCCGTCAATTAAAGAATTATCTTTGGATTCTGAGTGATTGTGTTGCATTTGGTTTTTTTTGTTTCGCATTTTCACTGGACACTTGCGGATTACATTTTTATGAAAGTTTGATCATGTTATGTAGAAATTAAAACTTTCTTTCTTTATCACTAGATCAGCTAAACTGTGCTAACTAGTAAATAACACAAAAATCGTCAGTGACAGAAATAAAATTCACAAAATATAGTACATATATAATTCCATTGTGCAAATTAAAAGGAAATAAATATGTTAAACTGAATTGTCTATTTTTTTACATTGTATCGATGGCCGTATGTTTCCCAATACTTACATAAAAATAACCCCTTCCTTTTGCTAATTTGTCATGTTTTAGTGTGGGAGAAAACATTTCATTCCTCATATTTATATATATAATGTTTCTAAAAACCCCTCAGTATTCTATTGATTGTGAAAATCGAGTAGTGCAGATGTTTTTCTTTAGAGACAATAAACGGAATAGTTTATGTTACTGTCCTAAAGTTATCAGAATGATCTTATTAGAATAATGAAAAATAGAATTCTGAGATAATTTGTGTGAATTTGTTTATCAAATTCATAACGAATAAAAACCATTTTGATTTTGTAAAAAAAATAACGAAATCGCTTTTAGCTACAGATGAAAATTTCACACAATGCAAGCATTTTTTTTTCCTTAAAAAAATCAATTTATAACATACATGTATGCATTGATTTTTTATTTGTTAATATTGTAGTTTGATTGACGTACTGAAATCACACCCTGTTTAATCGATTTGTTCAAAATTCAAAACGTATTAATTGCATATGATTGACAGATAACACCTGGTTCGTGCTTATTGTTTGTTTAGCTCGTTTAAAGAAACGCGCATGTGTTTCGAAATTCGCTGTAATTCTATACTGAAATGCTAAGGAATAGGTCAAATTTCCCCAGTTTGTTACTCTAATTTAGTTACATGTATCTCCCATTTTTTTGAAAAACTAGCAAATTCGTCCTGTTTCATGAAATTACTTTTTCAAAAGGTCCGTGACTTTTTTTATGTTTTTAAATAGAAGTTCAATATTGCGCCGATAAATATTGAAATTTTGGAAAAAAAATGTATGTCTGCTTATAGAAAAAAGTATGACCTTGATAACTGATATAGGCCTATTTACCATATAATTCTATTGTACATATAAGGCGAAAAAAAGCTATTTGACCAATCTTTAGAACTTTGTATCTTGATATATCCAATTTTTTTTTGCATATCTTTAAAGCATATTGCTCAAAGTTTCATTGAACAATTTTTAAAAATATCTTATGACAGAAACTAAGACTTCCAAAATGTGTGGTTTTTTAAATTTTTTTATTTACTTTTCATTTCATTTTATTTTTTTTTATTTTATTTTATTTTTATTTTATCTTCTTTTTTTATTAATTTTTTTTTTTGCAAAACAAATCTGATTGCCTAAGAACATATATTTTTTCTTCGGGTTCAAAAACATTTTGAGATGTTTAGATACTTATCCATCACTTTATTGACTTACGGTCATTTTGACCTGAAGTTTTCTAGTATTACTTTTATTTGATATTATAATGCATTACTCGTGTTAAACTGATTAAGGTAAAAACTTGTTACATCGATACTGTGATTAGAACAAATTGCCTGAAGATGATTGATTTGATACAGTTTTTCGAAGTGAAGTAGGATGAAAATAAGTTTTTTTTTAACATTCATAGGATAAGAGAAGTGATTTATAAAAAAAATTCAAATAAAATCAAAACAGCTTTTAATTGGTCTTTTTATTGCGTCGATATTAAAATTATTAAAATTGTTAGAGCAGCTACAACATAATGGATGTTAGAAACCTAATAGGTTGACGCAAGAAATCGGACAGTATAATTTGTGTGTTTCGCTTATGTATTTATGTATACTGTGAAACAATATCTTACTTATTTAAATGTTTAATATCGTACATTGAATGAAGGTGGTTATAATATGTCATATTTGAAATCGAATTGTCTTACCCTTTTCCAAACTTTTTTGTCCTCTGAAATAAAAGAAAGATCAAATCAAATATACGTAGCAAAAGTGTTTGTTTAAATATAGCTCGCCCGAATTCAAACTGATTGCGTATGAAAGAACTGCCATTGCATTGTTAAAATCCTTATACAAAACTTTGGATTTATTAGATCACTCTCTAAAACAAATAAATGATTCATAAGGAAAGCAATGGAATAAGTTGTCAATTTGTGATCATTTTCTAAGCAAAATGAAAGGATATAAAGTATGAAGCTAATGCACATAAGCCAAGTTTCTACGAATACATGGTCGAACCAATTTATACGCTTCATTCACCCCTTTTTTCTAGATGTTCTTTTCGTTTATAAATATGTTGTAAATGTATTTTTCATTGCATCGATTACATCATTACCTTAACTTTATTTATTAATAATGTATAGTAATATTTTATGTGCATGCTGGCAAATTTATGTTAATATGAGTGACCTTAGAGAAATTTGCGATATAGATTAACATATTGTTCTTGTTTCTAAATCTCATTATGAATTCGTTTCGGTTTCTTTTTGATGTGTTGCATATATCATTAATGTATTGACGAATTTAATAATAAACCATGTTTACATTAACCAAGAAATGAAACAAAACTAATCATAATATAAGTGTAAACATTCATCCCCTGAAGATAAAATCTGTTTGTTTCAATTGTAATCCATACTGTCGTTCACATTTATTATCGTCATTAGTATAATACAGGATCATCAATAACTACATGTATCATATTAAAATTACAGCATCCTCTTAGTATTGACCAGGTCACAAATATCCGATATACATAAGTACCAATATATGTCAGTCGGAAGTATTTGACGATATGAGTATCTTCAGGAAAGATATTATGTTCAAAATATACAAGAATCCACACAGAAATATCGCCCCTATTCTCAGGTTTAGACAAGAAATTATGTCCTCTTGTGTAACGTCATAAATCTAAAATGTACATCAGAGCGCGCCATATTTTAAAAGCAATTTACTCGTGTGTTTCCTAAAAAATACTTCAAATGATATAACAATTTTCCAGTACGTATATTGAATACACACTGTTGACACATAGTTTACCGATTTTACAAGAGTCAGTCGTTTTTGGACTTAAAATGTCCGAAAAGGGTTGAGAATCACTGTGCATTGCCGATTCAACGCTGATCAGTCTTTTTCAATACTATGTATGACCAGAGTTGTGCCAAGTCATATCAGTCAATTTCAGTCTTAACCTGTGTTGTAAAAGTCTGTCTATTGTTGAGTCGACATGGGTCAGTCATTCTCAACACTACCTGTGTTGTAAAAGACTGAGCAGCGTTGACTCAACATTGAACAGACATTTTCAACATGGGTATATGTTGGATTTTTTACAAAAGTTGGACACATATTAACAAAGAAATAACACAAATGGGCCGAAAACCCTTCTTACAAAGGTCGGATCCACTGGGGAATAGACTTGACTTTTTAGAAGAAATATTTTTGACGTAAATTTCATTAAAACGAGGACTATTTCTGCTACACTTTTAAAAACTCTGAGCTAGACAATCCATTGTTTCGTATGTTGATCTCTCTCAGCTGTGACGTCATATTTGTGAATATATCTATGTACTTTCTTGTTCTTTTGTAATGTATATATGTTGATTGATGAAAGAAAAGATAAATGGGACACGGAAGCGATAAAATAAATTGAAGGGAGACCAAGATAAATGAGAGAAGGGACAGGATAAAGGAGAAAGACTTCCCCAGCCCAGCCCTAGTAAATGTAAAAATATATTCAGGCCAATTTAGCATACTGCCGGGTAATTCATGGCAAAAACATTTTATATAGTTTTGACTAAACAAAACACACACAAATGATGTAATTTTATTCACTGGTGCTAATCGGAACCGGCAAAAAATGTTTCGTCTCGAAGTTTTCTATGCATCGGAACAATTACGGGCTACAATTTTGAGTGGACGAGATAATTCAAAAATTAGAATCAAGCGTAACATGATCGGAACAATTACGGGCTACAATTTTGAGTGGACGAGATAATTCAAAAATTAGAATCAAGCGTAACATGATCGGTAGAAGTGAATTTCGTTGATATGAAGTCACCATGAATATCTGAAAACCATTGAGCTCTACAGTTGACAAAATTTGTCTTTCAACATTGTAGATATTTACAAATTTCTGTGACCGGAATTGAACATCCTACTCAAAACTTTGAAATTATTGTTTGATAAATTTTGTCTAGACGACTAAATTGATGTTTAAACTTGACTGAAATTGTTAATTCTTAGACTTTAATGTTGATATGCATGAAAAAAAAAGAAAAGAAACTTGTTGTGATTCAATCTGAGAAACCGGTTTCGTCATGTTGTTTTCTTTATGATGACGATGTTCCATCTATATGAAGGGCCCGGTTCCGTCGTGATATGTATACTTTAAATCAAACATTTATTCATGTTCTGATAAATATATTAAGTTTGCCGTACGAAATTATATATAAACAACTTCATTTGATATGCATCTATTATATACAAACAGTAGTTCGACGTGGATATACTTGCATGTACATTTGTATTTCTGTTAATTATCAAGCAAAAGCATAACTGCCAACTATCATTATTTGTGGGGATTTTCCCCAATGAGAGCATCAAATTTGAAGAGTTCAAAGAATAAGTATGTCTTCCTTCCTTACTTAACAAAGCGTTTTTTTTTTAAATTTCATGATGATGACAATGTCATTTAGATGTTGAAAAAAGTAAAAAAAAACTCGAAGTTGCATAAAAAAACATTTAATTTCGTTATGCTGTACACGTGTTCCAAGGAGTAACCTCTCATCAGCAGCATTAGAATTTGGAGCCCCCGATAGGTGTAATGGTATGCTGAGTGTTCCAGAACGCGCCAATATCCTTATGAGCACTTTGAAAAAAATGGGAAGCGTGACAAGGGAAACAATTTTGCAAACTTCAAATGCAGATATCACATTGAATGAATTAATCAGTATTTCCGTTTTCACTCTTCAGTAGCGATTTAGAGTGACATTTATATTATACAGAATGACTCAAGTGATATTGATATATAAAATCTCTCACTTATAAATTAAAGACGATAGCACTCTGACCATTCTCTCATTCGATCTGTAAATTTTTCCGGTTATACAGATACGGAATGCAATTTTCCGGAGAGTCGGAATCAACTTTGAAACAAACAAAAACAAAAACAAAAGAAAAATACTTAGTCAGGGATTTGTTCAACCTTTGTTAATTTCATCCCTCAAGAAATTCTATGGCCGTCACCATAGCATCATTAAAAGATATGACGTGTCTGTATCCCAAATGAAAGTGGACATTTTCAGCTAGATTCACGTCTTCCCGGATTTGACTACCGACTTTGACATTTTCCCGGATTGAATCACCCACAGTGTGACGGGTGCTGTTAACAGAGCAG
>MJUU01001682.1:453313-464183 GCA_002080025.1 Modiolus philippinarum
TATCGTTATTTATGTTTGTCTCTTGTTTTCATTATTGTTTTTCTGGTGCAGTTTGCTTGTAAGTTGTGGCATGTGATTGTAGTTCCTGGCCATTGTAGGTGTTTGCTGTTTTCCTGTTTTTGAAATTATATCACTGCTTAGTTATGTATTTTTGAAGCCAAAAAAAAAGTAAAAGGAATATATCTCATATTAATAATTTTATTAACGTTAAAAATTATTTTTTTTATATCTATATTGTAAAACATGATATGCAACATAGCTAAGATTTCATAAAAACGACACATTCGTTGCTAGGTTACGGTTATGCCACTTTCAGTTCTTTTAAATTTAGCATCTGGTGTAAATTTCTACTATTGTCATTATCTGATGCAGCTTTTTGAGTGATTCATTATTTAAAACTTTATTTACAAATATATATTGAGTGAATAAAATGTGAAACTGTACATTACGAATGTCCTTTAGTAAAATAAAAATATGCGCATGTGCTAAAAGATATTGTTTGAATTAGTACATAGGTTTCTTTTAAAAGCCAAATACGATAGTCATATTAGAATAATGAATTATGTAATAAACTAAAATTCATAATTATTGTTACAGCAAAATATCGCAAATTACACGATTGTAGTGCGGAACCAAGGACACAAGAACATTTTTGTTGCATCGAGTACTTTAAACCTATTTCTCATATATATTATTTACAATCTTGTTCTCACTAACTGTATGAATAAGGAGTGCTTTCCCGACTGGCTTCATTAACTTGAGACATATTACTTACTTATTTGATAGGTGCGTATTAATTTCTATCGTTCAACAAAAGGTTTATAATCAATATTCAATATGCGCAATGCTGTCCCATAAATCCAATATCAGAGATTAAATAGACTGAACTATTACTGCGAAGTTGTACTGTTAACACATTTCATTTTTTTCCCACAGATTTGACTTATAACCCAGATGAAAATTTAAACTAAAAATTTAAGTTCCATATTGGCATTCTGTAAAATAATTATTATGTATATTGTATAGCAACATAATATTTCCCTAAGAAAGTAACCCAAAAAAATGAATTTCCATATTGCACTAGTACAATATATCTTGATTTTCATGACGTCATTGACAACAAAAATCCCCCGATAATCAAATATTGTAGCTTTGCTTTACAATAAAAGGGTTATTGTAGATATTTCTTGTTATCCCTTTTATTATATTGTATGAATATACGGAATGTTATCCCTCATAGAATACATATTGCATTCGCAAGCTCGTGCAATATATGTTTCTACTCGCGACAATAATTCCAAGCATTTATGCAATAACTCTATATTATATTTATTAACGAAACATTATATGTCATTTGGAGAAATTACACAGATAAAAGACATATTAATGTAGTTCGAGCCTAAATAAGATATCCGATTTTTTATTATTTAATTTTATTTTTTTTTTATTAAAAAATTTGTTGTTCTGAACTCGTATCCTGCAAAAATAAAATAAAAACGATATGTCACCGATCATGTATTCTGATATCAGGCTTTGAAATTAAGTCCAAATTCGGTATTTTTTAGCAAAATTTACAAATAAGATATAGGGAACTCTGAGAGCATACTTATTGGTTAGCTTTCAAATAAAATAAATATCAGATAGATTTTTCAATTTCTTTATATTTCAGAGAGATATATCTCTGCTAATTGTTGAGCTGAAAAAATCTATATGTCACCTTTTGGTTAAGAGAGATAATTTATGTAGTTTACAACAAGAAAATATTTACTGCAAAAGGGAGATAATTGCTGGGAAATTGAGTGGTATGAATGTGTCGATTTATTATGATGACAATTACGCATTCGACTCGATTTTCGATTTTCGAATACGCAGTCTATTAGTTTCGATCTACCTTATATATAGGAGAAACGTTGAAAGTAAACTTTTAGGAAAGCTCACTAAATCAATGATAACGGCAAAATCCACTACAAGATTTAGCACATAGTCAATGAATTGAAATTCTAAAATTCAACTGGTGCCAAAAAAGTACATAAAAGGTCGTTTTGAAAAATAAGGTTAAACTGCCATTCAAGTATTTCAAAGAACTGATTGTAATAGTGAGAGAATAAAGACCCAAATTTAACAACAGGAGAATGCGAGACCTCCGCAATAGGAACTTTTGTGAGTTGAAAACGGTAATAAACATCTCAAAGCTATGATACAGTAAGGTAGAAATTTGATTTTGTTTGTTTCAAAAGGACTTTTTCGGAGACGAATATTTATTTCTAGTGTCCCTTATTTGACAGAATTTTATATTATACCAAGTGGCATAATTATTGGAAAAAATATAGATATTGTCGGCGTTTAGAAAATTTTGAATGTCTCAAACCAAACATCTATTCTTTTGAATGAAATTTTATTTTTCAAGTACTAACTACGATGTTTATTGAAACGCACAAAAATCACACTCTTAAGAATTCAACTCGTTCAAATGATGTACAGTGCACAAATATCAGAAATTTATAGTTATTTTTAAACACCTTTCAAAAGTAGAAACGTTTCAATTGTATTTCTTTTGGTCTAATACTTGTGTAAAACACGTTTTGTTTTTATAATGAAATTCTAAATACAAAGTCGCTTTATGATAACATACATAAAGGGTGAAACATTTATTATGTTTCACAAAGTAGGTTAAACATTTGGTTCAAATGAAAAAAAAATAAACATTATAACAATGTATTTGAGTTTACAGTAATAAAAGCTTTGTTCCATTGCTTAGTTTTGCCATGTATTTGTAGAGAATTTGCCTCATGTGTATTTACTCCACATTCCTTCATTGCTTATTTGTAGATATGCAAGGGACAGTGTATTTTAATATTGACATGTTTTTTAATCAATAATGAAGAACTCTCTGTAAAAGAGCTCCTTGAAAAATACAGCTAATTTCTTTAGAGAGCAAAAGGGGAGAATGTACGGTTTTCATCAGTTTTGATAAATATAATAGAGCACTGACCATGAGCCTTATTTTCAAGTCACTTATTGATAAGCACACAGAAAAACAGTACATTGGACAAAATTTGCACATATTACGAGTGCAAATCTGTCACTCACCTTTTTTCAAGATACGATCTTCAAATTTTGTATGGAGATACCTCCTATGTTCAAGTATTATATGAAATCGATTTTTGTTTTAAATTTACTTGTGGGGGGATACAGGTGAAAATAGAAAATATATCCTATAGGAAACTTTTTTCCTATAGGATATTCCAAAATCCCGTAGGAATTTTGAAAATCCTACAGGATTAAACGGGAATCCTATGGGATAATCCCTATATCCTAGAGGATATTTCTTTCCATTAGGATTTTTTCGTCCTATAGAAAAAAAAATAATCCTATTGGATTTATTTCTCCTACAGGAGAAAAATAAATTCCTATGGGATACTGTTTTCCTATGGGATTTAAATATTTTCCTAAGGGAGATTTTTTTCCAATAGGATAATAAAAATATTCCGGTAGGAAAAATATTTCCTAAAGGACACAAATAAAATTCCCAAAGGAAAAATTAATCCTATAGGGGACAAATAAATTCATATCGGATAAAGAAATCCCACAGGAAACAAGGTAATAAGCAAGAATGTAATAATGTCTCAATTTCTAATTCCAAAAATTAAGTGGTCTTGGGTAGTTTCAGAAGAATTTACCAAAACAGAATTCAAAGATTTTTGCAATTCAGTTATTGTAAATCACTATGTTGATTAAAAAGAATTTCCAATTGTATCATGTTATAGTTGCCATGTAGAATTCAAAAACTATACAGTCTATGTCAATTTCTGCAAATAAACCATACCTAGCATCAAAGATTTTTTTTTACAATTCATTTAGTTAAAATCACTGTAAGCAAAAATGTGAAATTTATCAAAACTCGAATGAAAGATGTTTGCATTTGAGTTCTTGAAAATCACTGTTTACAAAGATTTAAGGAAACTTCATATTTAATGATGAAAATATTTCAAAATCAAAGTGGTCTTCGACAATTTAATTCATGAATATTACCAAAGCTGAAATCAAAATATTTTGCAATTCATGTCTTGAAAATCATTGCTTTCATAAATATCTTTATTAAAGCAAAAAAAAAAAAAAAAAAAAAAAACAACAAAAAACATATAAAAAAGAAAAAAAACTTCAGCATAAAATACATAACATACAAACAATAAACATGAATTCAAGTGACTACATTTGTACAACATTTAGATATTTAGAGATGTTTGATCTTCCTTAGTTCTAAATTATAACTTTTGTTTGTATTTAAATAGTCATTTTAGTTATGTCATTTTACTATTAATATGATGATAAAAGTACAGCGGATAGATAACGACTAAATCTTTTCACACTTGTGTTCGAATATTTACTCTGGTCAAAACTGCGATGTCGCGTTATCTCTCTTATCTGTGTGTCATTACATTTTTACTTTTAATCGGTCTTGAATGTAAAATGGTTCCGAAAAGAGGGGTGCATTTTTGTAATTGGCTTCATTGCTTTATTTGAATTATAAACTCATTGTCAGGCAGCATTGGAGGTTTATTGCTCATTGGTGAAGGCCTTATGGAGAACGACAATAAAAGCGTTATTCCGTTGCGGATGTAATCCATTTATTCACAGGGGTTATATATAATATACCATGGATACAATTTCTCCATTTTCCATTATTTTTTATTTAACCATAGACTTACTATAATTAAACTAAATAGGTTTTGCACCCGAGAGTTCCACAACCTACCTTTTCCATGTTAATTTATTTTGTTACCAAACCAGATAAGTTGATTAAGTCAACCCTTGTTTGTTTGGTACTCGTTTGCCGTTCTTCTTTTGACAAATTTGGGCTCATACCCGCCTTAAGTTTACTTCCCTACTTTTCCCCGATCAGTGTACCACGCGTCATATGTAATTGTAAGAAAGCACTTGTTACTCTTATGTCATGAGTACAGACGCCTTTGGCTTGAAACTTGAATAAATCATCAGTAGAAAAAGCAAAAGTAGAACAAAGACTACGAGCGTTTTCAAACTCTTTTGAGAAGAGAATTAAGACCAAATATATCGTTTAAGTCAGTTGTGTGACCTCAAGATATATTCAAATCAAATCAAATAATTTTATTGGACATAAGCACAGTTTATACATGACATGTGGTATGTAATCCAAAGTAAAAAAGAAAGAAAGAATACAATAACAAAAAGATAAAGAAAAAGTATTCAGAGTAATAAAGTATGACATATACATGTGTGTTTAATATGTATACCATATTATTTAGTATCTGCGGAAGATTCTAACTACAAGTTTTTTAACTCTTTTTCCCTACTTGAAAACATTTCTTTTAAAAATGTACAAATATTTTTAGCTTCTTGTAGTTTTTTTGGGATTTAAAATAATTTTAATGACTTCTTCATCGGGTAATACTTTTCTATTTTCAAAAAGATTAGCACATTTCTCCCTGATATGTGATAGCCCAGTACAGTAAAAAATAATGTAATTCGTTTTCAACCATATTTTTACAAAACTTGCAGAATCTTTGATCTGCCGGGATAAAGGGCCTGCTATATCTACCTGTTTCAATAGCTAGAGGGTGAGCACTTAGTCTCAGTTTATTTAAGTTTGAACGTAATTTTCTATTTAAATTGTACTTCAGATATTTTTGTAACTCAAATCCAGTATATATTTTACTGTAAATGATTCACTTTCCATAATATGGGATAACTGGATATTAATTTTATTTGAATAAAATGTTTGAATTTTATTTATAAGTTCTGCAGTTGTGATATCAGAAGACAAACTTTATAGGAATTCTGAAAAGCCGCACATGGTTTACAGCACCTATGAAAAGTCAGTTGTAGGGTTTAAACGTTTTTTTTTGTCACCCAACCCCCTCTTTTTCTGTTGTTAATTAAACCTCGGTCTGTTCGAACGACGTTTTGTAGGTTAAGCATTCAGCCATCGTTAAGATATGTAAAGCATGAGACGTATATCTTTTTTGCTTACTTGTCCCGAGTTTTTCTTTATTTTGAAAGACCACTTTATACTTCAGTAACAATGAATAATCACAGCCTTTAATTTTAAAAATCTCTTATTGCATTAAGAAAAATAAGGAAAGATTGGTTATATTATACTTCATGTGGCGACATGTCTTTATTTTCACTGCCAAGTTATGTGTCCATGTACCTAATTTTAAGGATACAGAAAGAAAAAAGGTCGGGGAAAAACTCGAAATTTAACCGTCATAAATGTATGTATCGGGCAAAAACTCTTGTCGCGAAAAAAAATTAAAGAGTGGAAATTAGTGGAATGCTAGTAAATTAGAAGGCACTTGACTATTTGAAAATACGAATTGCAAATGGAAAGACTTGCCCCCCCCCCACTATATAAGGATGACATAAATGAAATAACCATCTCTGCTACCCTATTTAGGGGACGACTATTTGATTGGGGGGATGACAGATTTTGTAAATAAATATCTAGGCCCAAGATAAGTTGAAAATAAATAATCTTGCCTGGTTACACTTGAAAATAAATTTTCAGTCCACTGAATTTAAAAATTCTAAGTATCAGGTGCACAACTACACCCGGTGAACAACTTATCCTGAAAGTTTTGTTAAAATCTGACCAGCAGTTTTGAAGGAGTTGCGGATTCAAATCCAACAGACTCACAAATGTGCAATTTTGGCTCTGTTAACCTCTAAATCTGCAAGATCAAAATTCTATCAGGTGCACAACTACACCAGTTAAACAACATATCCTGAAAGTTTGGTAGGAATCAGACAAGTGGTTTTGAAGGAGTTAAGAATTCAAAAAACTGTCGGGACGACGCAGGACGACGACGACGCAGGACGACGACGACAACGTAAGACGACGGATAGTAATCCCTATGTGTCGACTCTGCTTACAGCAGGCGACACAAAAACGGCATATCATTCAAACAGATCGCACATATGCCCTAAAAACATCCAACTACCACAATATTTACAAGATTTTTCTACAAATATGTGAAATGATTAATTAGAATGAAATAATGGTTGCTTTGCATACATACCGGTAATATCAATAATTTGCACATATGTTTTGTTTATACCCAAGATCCGTTGAGTCTGAGGATTTAACGTAAAATTCCCATAGGTTTAACACTATCGGCTAAGTGTGAATCGATGAGATCATTACTATAGTCTAAACAATAAATGCGATCCCGATAAAAAAAATATTACTGTAATAAAATCAATAATGTATGCTATAGTAATAATGATTTTTTCAATAATCGCATATATTGCTTGACAATAATAATGATATCGTCGATTCGCGTTTGGTCGATAGTGTTTAATATTGAACTGAAGATGCTACATTTAACCTTTAGCCCAAACGGGAATCAGGATTTGCATCATCATTTTATATAGTTTTAGTCAGAAAAACATATATTTGAATGTTTCTGATTTAATACTATTCTTTTCTAATTATCATAACGATTTTTTGATAAATTAGAAATAGCGGGATTTAAAACGGGCACGAGGTAGTTCATTTACAGTCTGAAAATCTTTAATTTTCCCTATAACAGTGGACAGTTAATTTACAAACAAGAAACAAAAATTTTATTGATAACAGCAAACAGTGATTATCATTTACTGGATTAAACAGAACAGAAATCGCCGAATGGTCCAAAACAGTTGACAACTGTTTTATAAAACAACTAAATACCAAAGTTACTGTGAATTTAATTTCTGCATATGCGCATTTCGACAACTTATGTCTCTTCAGTGCAGATAAAATCTGAACGTTATTTCACCAAAAACAACCTAATACCCAAATCACGTTAACAACCCCCTCCCCCGCCCATAAACTTAGTACCAAATTTGATAATAAATAACGCACTTGTACTTTTTCTGACGTATTAGCAGTCGAACATGGCAGTCAATAACCTTTTATGTCAATTTAAGCCATTTTACAGTGTTTTTTCAAGTTACTACTACTCGAATGACGTCGAGAACCGAAACCAATTTTTCGTTGCAGGCCAATGAACATTTGCCCTTCCAAATGGCAGTCAGTTTAGTTTGCCTGTGGATGTTCTATACAACGAATTTTAACAAAAACCTACATTTTTTTAAATCCCTGTCAAAATTGCATTCAAGTGTCAAGTTCGATGGATGAATCTTTCATCTTTAAGTATAAAAATGCATTTGAATTCATTTTATCATGATAGTGTACATAAGAAATGATTTGTTTAAGATTTTTTGGAGACGATTTAATGCATTCGCAAAATATGCTGAATGAAATAAATTCACGTGAAAGTGGGAAAACCTCTTTGTAGACTGAATAAATGGGAGTTGAGCATTGACTGTCCTTGTGAATCTCTGGACGTTCTTTGTCATTGCACTTCTGCCTTTGAGTGGCAAGCTTGCTGTGAACAATATACGTCGATGCTGTGAAATATATTATGTTTTATATTGACCAAACAGTTCATGTTCCCTACACCATACATCCCCAGCCCCGGCGAAATTTTCCTTTAAATTCAACTTACAAACTTTGTTTTCATATTTTGACTCGTTTAAGAAATTTATTTCTGGACAAAGACGAATAAAAATACGATAAGAAAATCTTACCTATTCGCAAAAAATAAGTGTGGATATATCGGCGGAATTCTGAAATTTTGCGTCAAATTCAACTCAAGTTAGACTTTATTTTCACGTTAAGACTCGAAATATTAGAATTCTTCGGATAAGACATATATAGCCGAAATATTTGAATCATTCGAATGAAACATATACTTCCGATATTTGAAATCTTTGGATGAATTATAAATTGCGGAAATACTTGAATTCTTAATATTACATCTACCCGGTATTATGCGTTGATGTTTACTTAAATTCGAAAGCTTAAAAAATGGTGTTAAGTCAAAAAAAGTAGAACACTTTTATGTAGCCTTGTACCGATAAGTCTTTTCTTTTAGTTTTTTCTAATATAAAACTTATAAATATGATAAATAACCACGACATCACATAGTAACAGTAAGTCTTTTTGTTTATTTTTTTTTTAATATTAAACTTATTAATATGATAAATAATCACAACATTGCATAAGCGACATTAAATTGTTTTGAAAAAAAAAATAAATAAAAAAAAATAAATAAATAAAAAAGAAAAAATAAATAAAAAAATAAAAAAATAAAAAACTTAAAAACTTGAGGACAGGCGTCATATTTTGGTAGTTATTAGGCATTTTGGGTTATTTTTAGTAAATGTATAGACTATTGCCTGGAACGGATGAATGTACACTTGTTGTAAATGCAGAAGTGGATGACATGTGGAAGTTGAAAATTTACTTACTTGTTCTGTCTCTTGGGTTACCAGTATGTTTACACGATCTAAACCGAATTGATTTTGTAAAATGAAAAATTGTAAATTCATGCATCATGTGATTTCTTTGAATTTTATATCAAATTGAATCGTTACTCGTGACATGCACAATGTAAAAATGACCATTCACATATTGATTTTTGTACTATAAAGGGTCAAGCTTTCAGATTTAAATTTTACACAATCGCTGATGTTATAAACACAATATTATTGATACATAAAATAAAATAAAAAATATGTAGAAAACTGCAGCATGAAAATACTGCTTATTTACAAGTTACAAGGTGTATTCAGTTTTTTACTTGCATTCCGAGTGAATTACCTTGTTTAACTACCTTATTTATTTTTCAAATGACTGGAAAAATCGAATTATACACGGGATTGTAGAAACCGGGACTGTAAATCCCGAAATTTGTATAAAAGTTACACGATTTTTGAATTAAAAAATTCTATATATATTTCATTTTCGTGTACAATTGTTAAGATATTGGAAAAGTAAAAACTTTTTATACAGCATTTAAAGAGGGTGCGTACGCCCTGTCTACCGTGGGACACATCATAGTGCCTAGAATTTTTGTTTTGAATTTGAGATGATGAAAAGATGAGATGAATAATCTACGAATTAATACAATAATTTGTGAAAACAATCATATATGTACTGCTATGGGAAACCTATCTTTGTGTATAGTTTAAACTGATAAGTGATTTAGATATTGCCTTTCCGCATTGAAACATCGTTTAATGTATTTTTGTTCTTTCTATCAGAATGAAAAACAGGGAATTATTATTTTAGATCATCTTATCACTTGAATCTTAATTAGATTTTTCAAATCTAGACAATTTCTGACCTTCTGTGTCATGTCAGCCTAATTTATTTTCCTACGCCATGGGAAAAATATTTTATATAAATAGAACACTGTGTATTTTATTTATTTCTAGACGTATAGAAATTGAGAAAAAAAATGCACACTTTCTTCTTATATACCACGTCGTGGGCTGAAAGGTAATTTTTGGTCATCCAAAAATGTTTTTTTTTTCCAATTTTGTTATTATTGTAATTTGAATTCCTAATGAATTCATCATTTCTAATAGATATGTATGCATATACACGTATCCTTTTCGGATTATTATTTTTTTAGTTGCGCACCTAAATTATTTGTAGCCTCATATGCATGCCAGATTGAAATAAATGTAATTTTAATTTTAAATGATCACTTCAAAGCCCTTTGAAAACCAATCAACCAACGCATTGCATATTAATTGTCTTTCAAAATACTTGCAAGTGATTTAATATTTTTACTTTTTATTTGAATATGTGTAGTTTTGTTATCATAATATATGTAAAAGACATGTTATATGTTTATCTTCCCGCTGTATGTGAAGACTAGGGTTTCAGAAATGCATTTACATTTTAACTTAATTGGTTAAACGTGTTAATTAGATCAAGATTATGAATTTTAAATTACAATTAATTGGACAATCTAAAATTACATTTTATTTCACC
>MJUU01001682.1:485552-498800 GCA_002080025.1 Modiolus philippinarum
ATTCTAAATACTGCCCTTTTCTGGATCTAAGTATCACCATTGACTCTGGTAAAATAAAAACTAAAGTTTATGATAAAAGGGATGATTTTGATTTTACAATTACTAATTTCCCCTTTCTTGACGGCGACGTTCCCCTAGCTCCATCCTACGGGGTGTATATATCCCAACTTGTACGATTCGCTCGCATTTGTTCCACCCTTGATGATTTTAATGAGCGTAACCTTACTCTCACATCCAAACTTTTACAACAAGGTTACAGATTTCATAAATTATTAAATACTTTTAAGAAGTTTTACAGAAGATATGAACATTTGATATCTAGATATGACGTGACTCGGAAACAGCTAATAACAAAGGGCATTTCTCATCCTCAATTTTATGGAAATGTTGTTAAAAAATGTCAAAAACTGATTAATAATCAAGGAAAACTGGGACGTAACTTACATTCTTTACGTAATAGTGGATATCGACGAGATATTCTGAACAAATCCGTTAAATTGGCTTTGGATTCCAGTGACCTGAAGACTTTACATATATACTTGCCTCTCACTGATACTGCCGATGACTGCTGAAATACATGAAGACTCTTTACCAAACCCTTCGGGAAGTTTTGAGTTTGATTTTTCTTCCGTAGTGCGACAGTGTTTTACCAGCAGACTAGATTCCTTGAGCTAGCCGGCAGTTTAGCGGCGAGCACTCTTTGAGCCTTCTTTCAAAATTACGTTTTGTCTTATGTTTTTTCTGTTCCAAGATAGTGGTCATTGAGTTAGTAGTCTGCCTGTATTGGGTTTTATTCGCGTGTTTATGATACTATGGGGAAACGGGATAGAGAAAGGGGAGGTTTGGGTACCCATAAACCGGTTTAACCCTACCACTTGCTTTTGCTGGTGCCGGTACCAAGTCCGGCTATCCCGAGTTCCTATCGTTATTTATGTTTGTCTCTTGTTTTCATTATTGTTTTTCTGGTGCAGTTTGCTTGTAAATTGTGGCATGTGATTGTAGTTCCTGGCCATTGTAGGTGTTTGCTGTTTTCCTGTTTATGTAATTGTAGTTTCTGAGATGAAGATCTTTGAATGTCTTTTCCATAGGGTCCAATGTCCAATGTTAAAACTTTGTTCCCGCTGGCGGCCATCTTGGATGAGGTACATACCTGCAATATAACTTTTTTGAATGGGACCATCTAAGGACCATTGTTACTAAGTTTAGTTCTGAGAAGAAGATCTTTGAATGTATTTACCATAGGGTCCAATGTTAAAACTATGTTCCCCGCTGGCGGCCATCTTGGATTAGGTACGGACCTGTCGGATGCCTTTTTTGGAAGGGACCATCTAAGGACCATTGTGGTCTAGTTTAGTTTTAATTGGACTGGTAGTTTCTGAGAAGAAGGTCTTTGAATGTCTTTCCAATAGGGTCCAATGTTAAAACTATGTTCCCCGCTGGCGGCCATCTTGGATTAGATACGGACCCGTCGGATACCTTTTTTGGAAGGGACCATCTAAGGACCATTGTGGCCAAGTTTGGTTATAATTGGACTGGTAGTTTCTGAGAAGAAGATCTTTGAATGTCTTTCCCATAGGGTCCAATGTTAAAACTATGTTCCCGCTGGCGGCCATCTTGGATTAGGTACGGATTTGCCGGATACCTTTTTTGGAAGGGACCATCTAAGGACCATTGTTACTAAGTTTAGTTATAATTGGACCGGTAGTTTCTGAGAAGAAGATCTTTGAATGTAATTTCCATAGGGTCCAATGTTTAAACTATGTTCCCGGCTGGCGTCCATCTTGGATTAGATATGGACCTGTCGGATACCTTTTTTGGAAGGGACTATCTAAGGACCATTGTGTCTAAGTTTGGTTATAATTGGACTGGTAGTTTCTGAGAAGAAGATCTTTGAATGTCTTTTCCTTAGGGTCCAATGTCAAAACTATGTTCCCCGCTGGCGGCCATCTTGGATTAGGTACGGACATGCCGGATACCTTTTGTGAAGGGGACCACCCAAGGACTATTGTGACCAAGTTTGGTTCCAATTGGCTCAGTGGTTTCAGAGGAGAAGATCTTTGAATGAAAAGTTAACGACGGACGGACGGACGGACGACGGACGCCAAGTGATGGCAAAAACTCACCCTGGCATAGCCAGGTGAGCTAAAAAGGAAAATAAAAAAGTGCCTCGAAATAGATGAAACTTTACGGGAAGTTGTTATGGATTTCTGGGACTTCTTTTCTGGCTTAAAATTACGAAAATACAAACGTTGTCATAGAAGCAGAAAAACGGCACACTGAACAATTCATAGGAAATGTATAATTCATTACTTGATAAAATGGCCCACGTAATTGTTGCTAAGGAAATGGGGATAAAAAGATGAAGATTAAAGCAGGTTTGTTTTGGACATTTCGACCTCATTTTCACACTTGAAATTCTGATATAGGAGTTAGATGTGGAGATTTTTTAGTGATTGTATTCTAATAGAGTTATTGTGACCGTTTGTATTTAATGTACCTTTCACTGTCAATGTTGCCATTCTTGTTGCATTTTTCACTTTAACACTGTAATCACCAGAATCTGATGGTACTGAGTTCGATAACTGCAGACTGAAGTTTCCATCGTACCGGGAAAATTGTATTCTGTTGTCATCGATAATGGTGTTAGCTTTATACCACGCAACCTTCATGTCGATATCAGTTACCTTACAATTTAAGTTCAATGAGTCTCCTTCTGTGCATGTATACGAGTCCAGTCCAGATAAAAACACAGCTAAAAACATAGATTTCAGTTTTGTAATGTATTTATTATACAAACTATTTTGAACTCAAATTTCAACAAAAGCTTACATCATTTGTAATATATAATAATAAACTCAGATGCAAATGCTTTACTATGGCAAAAATCCGCATAAAATAGTTCTGCTACCAACACTATCAATCTTAAAGAAAAACAAAATTATATAAATTTAATTACAAAGATAATTAATTTAACTTCTCCATAAATCCTTTACAACACAGCTTTTAATGCCGTATCTGCTTTCATAGGCATCAGACTTATCTCTTCACGTACACATAGCTTACGCATATAATTATTCTAAGTTATTCATAGAATTCACAAAGTTTGTGCCTTATTTCATTAACCATTATTCCTCGTCTTTTTTCTATGTGTTATCTTTGTTCTTTTTCAGAATGAGACAATCAGTAGGGATTCATTTTTTTTTAAATGCGCATATGCAGAAATTAAATTGACAGTAACTTCGGTATTTAGTTATTTGTTACCACTGGGTCGATGCCACTGCTGGTGGACAGTTAGTCCCCGAGGGTATTCACCACCAAAGTAGTCAGTACTTCGGCACTGACCCAAAAGCCGATTGTATTTCGAACCTTACAATATCTAAAATTTTGTAAATTTTATTGAAAACTAAGGAGTATCTGCCTCATGCAAAACTCTGTCCTTAGCTGATTTTGGCTTTACTTTTAGATCATATTGGGCATATGTTCTCTATCAGTCTTTTTTAACATATTTGATTTTATGGTCTTCCAAACGTTTAAATTTTATCTGCACTGAAGAGACAAAAGTTGTCAAATGTGCATATGTATATGTAGATTTTAAATTTACAGTAACTTCGGTATTTAGTTATTTAATTTAAGATTTATAATGGTACACGTCACAAAGACCTAAGGAGCTACAGTCACATTGTAGTGCTTAGCCATTTTGCGTTCAGTGCCTCGTTCATGATAAGAATTAACGAAAACTACGGTAATCACGCACATGGAATATCCCAGACCGGGGACAAAGGTAATCAACACGCACATGGAATATCCCAGACAGGGGACAAAGGTAATCTAAATCACCGCATACCCGGTTACACACACAATGAACACAAAACCCGCATAATTTCCGTTTTTTTTTTTTTTTTAGAAAATCTTTCTTTTAGGTAAAAAAAAACACTGGGAAGATATCTGAAATTTGTGTAAATTGGTGTGACTATTTTCATACAAGAAATAGTCCTGAATAAACAATGAAAGAATATGGAGTAAATGTACACAAGACAGAGTATCTTCAAATACGTGTTAGAACCAAACAAAGGAACAAGGTTTTTTTGGTTTTTTTTATTTTGAAGTCACCACGCGGCTTTCAATAATGAGCTAAGCTCATTTCTCATAGTAAGAATACGACGGCTTGTTGCACTGGTTTGAGCGGAATTCTATGCTAAATTTCGAACAACGCTTTATCATTGTATTTTGGAAATAACAAAATTACAAATTTAAAAAAACTTAATTGACCGTAACTATGTATGTTCCGTCACTGTTGCAATTGAAGCTTTAATGCTCGTCACCATAATTCGACAGACCGTTCACATATAAGACAACGGCAATATAATATCAAAGAACAAAGGAACAAAGGAATGGAATTTACAAAATCGAAGTCCAAAGACATGGCCAAAACGAGGACACAGAAAACATGAAAATAGATCTTTGGGTAGATCCAGATTTGATTAACAGACTAACAAACACCGACTGTGACAAAAGAGTGCCATGTGTTTAGCAGATCATGCTTACCCTTCTTGAGAACCTGATGATACCTCAGTTTTTGCAGGGGTTCACACTAATTTTCCGGTGTTCTTGTTCATTTGTTTATTTGTTTTGTCTTTGTCATGTTGTTTCAATTCGTGTTGGATATAATTTGCCGTGATTTTGGATTTTTGATTTTGGAATTCCCCAATTCGTGGTTTTTTTTATCGATATAAGTTTGCTGATTTATTCGATATTTTTGTCATTTACTACCACTTGGCCGATGCCTCTGCTTATGGCCTATTAGTCCCCGAGGATATTCATCAACCCAGTAACCAGTACCACGGTGCTGGCCCAAAAACAGTATTAAGTTGGAAAGTCGCAATATCTAAACTCTACAAAATTTGCAAAACTAAGGAGTATCTCGCTCTTGCATTGCTCTTTCATTTGCCGATTTTGGCTTTTCTATTTAGATCCTATTGGTAGTTTGTTCTCTATCAGCTTTAACACATTTTTCGATGTATGGCTTTCAAAATGTTTTGATTATATCTGCACTGAAAAGACATAAGTGGTCAAAATGCTAATATACAGAAACTAAATTGACCGTAACTTCGGTGCCTTTTTCATTTACTTCCACTTGCCCGATACATTTGCTGGTGACCTGTTAGTCCTCGAGGGTATTCACCAACCCAAAAGCCAGAACTTGCGTGCTTGGCCGAAAACCGAATGTATTTGGAAAGTAACAAAATTCAAATTCAACAAATTTTTCAAAACTAAAGAGAATTTCCCTCTTGGATAGCTCTGTCCTAAGCTGATTTTGGCTTTTCTATTTAGATCCTATTAGTAGTTTGTTCTCTATCAGGTTTTACACATTTTTTGGTATATGGCTTTGGAAATGTTTTGATTTTATATGCACTGAAGAAACATAAAATATCGTAATGCGCATATGCAGAAACGTAATTGACCACAACTTCGGTGTTTTTGTGTTTTACTACCACTGGGCCGATGCCTCTGCTGGTGGACGGTTAGTTTGAGAGTGTATTCACCAAAACCAGTAATCAGTACCTCGGTGCTGGCCCGAAAACCGAATTATTTTGAAAGTTGCAATATCTAAATTCAACAAAATTTTCAAAACTAAGGAGTATCTCCATCTTGCATAGCTCTGTCCTAAGCTGATTTTGGCTTTTTTATTTAGATCTTATTCATTTGGTAGTTTGTTATCTATTAGGTTTGACACATTTTCCCGTAAATGGCTTTCCAAATGTTTTTGATTTTATCTGATTTGAAGAGACATAAGTTGTCGAAATGTGCATATGCAGAAACAAAAAATGACCTTTACTTCGGTATTTTTCTTACTTACTTCCAATTGGCCGGTACCTCTGCTGATAGTTCCTGAGGATATTCACCAACCCAGTAACCAGTACCTCGGTGCTGGCCCAAAATCAGTATTTAATTGTAAAAGTTACAATATCTAAATTCAGCAAACTTTTCAAAACTAAGAAGTATCTCGCTCTTGCATAGCTCTGTCCTAAGCTGGTTTTGGCTTTTTTATTTATATCGTATTGGTATGAAAAAGAAAGGAAATGGGGTAAATGTCAAGGAGACAACATCCCATATCCAGGTTAAAACGACAAAAAACAAAACGTCTTGGGGTCACCATATGGTCTTCAACACAGTAAGGAACCTCACACCATATACAGTCCTTGCCTCAGTAGCCGTTACTAAAAGAGCGATCATTAAGCGATCCGTCGGCCATCAACGATCAGTCATCGATCAGTGATCGATCAGTCAACAATCCATCAAAGTCTGACGGATAGGAAAAGTAATTCACGTATTTGACGGATACAATACGTAAATAACGTGACTGACGGATGACTGATCGGTCCTATCCGTAAATGACTGATTGATAGCCTTACGTAAACTTTCTAGTTAATACATTTTGCGAAATGATAATTTCGTTTGATCACAAAAATGAATTACGAATTGAAATATATAAAAAAAAATAAAAAAAAAATTATTGTAAAACCCTAGGTATATTTATTCCGTACGTTAAGGTTAATATTATATTTACTTGATGTTTTTGCTTGTACGTATGAAATGCACAGTATGTAATACAGTTTGTTCGAATGCATTAAAATCTGGAAGTACATATCTGAATTGACCAATCGTCGAAAATAGACAAATTTAATTTGATAAAAAAACAATATTAAAATAATTTATACAACTGGTTCAACGTTAATTGTTAGACAATAACAGGAATGCAAATAAGAGCGAAACAATAATGGAATGACCAAAAAAAAATAAATAAACAAACAAACAAACAAAAAAAAAAAAAAAACAAAAAACAAAAACAAATGATTTGACGCATTCATACAAGAAAGACTGGGAAATCCTTCTTTTCAAACACTAAATATGCTAAAATTTATTTAAATTGTGATTCATGAAATAAAAAATTCCTTCTACAGGAATATGATGAATAAAATTTTCAAAAAACTAAATTGTTTAGGTCATTTTTAAAGATTGAGTTTAAACTGCAGACTTAAAATCTGATTTTTCAACCCTTCAGTATGCTTAAATTCATTAAAATTGTGCTTCGCAAAATATAAGACTCCTTCGAAAGAATATGATGAATAAAATTTTCAAAAAATTCAAATTGTTTTGGTTAATTTTACAGATCGAGTTTAAACCGCAGACTTAAAATCTAACTTTTCAACCCTTAGATTTGCTAATATTCATTAAAATTGTGTTTCAGAGAATATGAAACTTCTTCAAAAGGATGGTATGAAGTAAAATTTTCAAAAAACTAAATTGTTTTGGTCATTTTTAAAGATTGAGTTTAAACCGCAGACTTTTCAACCCTTAAGTATGCTTTAATGCATTGAAATTGTGCTTCACAAAATATTAAAATCCTTCGAAAGGATATGATGACTACAATTGTCAAAAAAATTGTAATTGTTTTGGTTAATTTTACAGACTGAGTTTAAACACATAGGCAAACGAATACCGAAGCAAGAAAAAGGAAAGGGGAAATTCTAAAATCATAATTTTTAAATCCAAAATCATTTTAAACCGCAGACTTAAAATCTGACTTTTCAACCCTGAAGTATGCTAAAATTCATTAAAATTGTGTTTTGTAAAATAAAAAAAAAAACTCCTTCAAAAGGATATGATGAATAAAATTTTCAAAAAATTTAAATTGTTTTGGTCATTTTTATAGGCAGAGTTTAAACCGCAGACTAAAAATCTAACTTCTCAACCCTTAAATATGCTAAAATTCATTAAATTTGGGATTCGCAAAATAAAAAACTCCTGAAATCTGATTTTTCAACCTAAAGGAATGCTTAAATTTATTAAAATTGTGCTCTGCAAAATATAAAACTCCTTCGAAAGGATATGATGAATAAAATTTTCAAAAACTTTAAATTGTTTTGGTCATTTCTACAGACTGAGTTTAAACCGCAGACTTTAAATCTAACTTTTCAAGCCTTTTCAAGCCTTTAATATGTTAAAATTCATTAAAATTGAGTTTTGCAAAAAATAAAAATCCTTCGAAAGGATATGATAAATAAAATTTTCAAAATATTTAAATTGTTTTTGCAATTTTTATAGACTGAGTTTAAACCGCACACTAAAAATCTAACTTCTCAACCCTTAAATATAATAAAATTCATTAAAATTGTGATTCGCAAAATAAAAAAACTCCTTCGAAAGGATTGTATGAAGTAAAATTTTCCAAAAACTCAAGTGTTTCGGTCATTTTTAAAGATTGAGTTAAAACCGCACACCAAAAATCCATTTTTTACCTAAAGGAATGCTTAAATTCATTAAAATTGTGCTTCGCAAAATATAAAACTCCTTCGAAAGGGTATGATAAATTAAATTTTAAAAACTTTAAATTGTTTTGGTCATTTCTACAGACTAAGTTTAAACCGCACACTAAAATCTAACATTTCAAGCCTTTAATATGTTAAAATTCATTAAAATTGAGTTTCGCAAAAGATAAAACTCCTTCGAAAGGATATGATGAATAAAATTTTCAAAATATTTAAATTGTTTTGGTCATTTTTATTGACAGAGTTTAAACCGCACACTAAAAATCTTACTTTTCAAGCCTTAAATATGTTAAAAATTCATTAAAATTGTGTTTCGTAAAAGATAAACTCCTTTCGAAAGGATATAATGAATAAAAGTTTCAAAATATTTAAATTGTTTTTGCAATTTTTATAGACTGAGTTTAAACCGCACACTAAAAATCTAACTTCTCAACCCTTAAATATAATAATATTCATTAAAATTGTGATTCGCAAAATAAAAAAACTCCTTCGAAAGGATTGTATGAAGTAAAATTTTCCAAAAACTCAATTGTTTTGGTCATTTTTAAAGATTGAGTTAAAACCGCACACCAAAAATCCATTTTTTTACCTAAAGGAATGCTTAAATTCATTCAATTGTGCTTTGCAAAATATAAAACTCCTTCGAAAGGGTATGATAAATTAATTTTAAAAACTTTAAATTGTTTTGGTCATTTCTACAGACTAAGTTTAAACCGCACACTAAAATCTAACATTTCAAGCCTTTAATATGTTAAAATTCATTAAAATTGAGTTTCGCAAAAGATAAAACTCCTTCGAAAGGATATGATGAATAAAATTTTCAAAATATTTAAATTGTTTTGGTCATTTTTTATTGACAGAGTTTAAACCGCACACTAAAAATCTTACTTTTCAAGCCTTAAATATAATAATATTCATTAAAATTGTGTTTCGTAAAAGATAAAACTCCTTTCGAAAGGATATGATGAATAAAAGTTTCAAAATATTTAAATTGTTTGGTCATTTTTATTGACAGAGTTTAAACCGCACACTAAAAATCTTACTTTTCAAGCCTTAAATATGTTAAAAATTCATTAAAATTGTGTTTCGTAAAAGATAAAACTCCTTTCGAATGGAAATGATGAATAAAAGTTTCAAAATATTTAAATTGTTTTGGTCATTTTTATAGACAGAGTTTAAGCTGCACACTAAAAATCTAACTTTTCAAGCCTTAAATATGTTAAAATTCCTTAAAATTGTATTTCGCAAAAGATAAAACTCCTTCGAAAGGATATGATGAATAAAATTTTCAAAATATTTAAATTGTTTTGGTCATTTTTATAGACTGAGTTTAAATTGCAAACTAAAAATCTAACTTTTCAAAGTAAAATATGCTGAAATTTGTTGAAATTGTGTTTCGCAAAAGATAAAACTCATTTGAAAGGATATGATAAATAAAATTTTCAAAAAATTTAAATTGTTTTGGTCATTTTTATAGGCAGAGTTTAAACTGCACACTAAAAATCTAACTTATTAAGCCTTTAATATGTTAAAATTCATTTAGATTGAGTTTCGCAAAAGATAAAATTCCTTCGAAAGGATATTGATGAATAAAATTTTCAAAATATTTAAATTGTTTTGGACATTTTTATAGAAAGAGTTTAAACCGCACACTAAAAACCAAACTGTTCAAGCCTTAAATATGTGAAAATTCATTAAATTATGTTTCGCAAAAGATAAAACTTCTTCGAAAAGAGATGATGAATAAAATTTTCAAAATATTTAAACTGTTTTGGTGATCTTTATAGACAGAGTTTAAAATGCAAACTAAAAATCTAACTTTTCAAAGTTAAATATGCTGAAATTGATTAAAATTGTGTTTCGCAAAAGATAAAACTCCTTCGAAAGGATATGATGAATGAAATTTTCAAAATGTTTCAATTGTGTCATTTTTATAGACAGAGTTTAAACCGCACGAAATTCATTAAAATCATGTTGTGCAAAATATAAAACTCCTTTGAAAGAATATGGTGAATAAAATTTCGAGTTGAAAAAGCAGACTTGAATTGACGATATCAGCGTTTCGCGCCTCTAGCGGAATATCAGGTTCGATAACTCCAACATACTTGTACGAGGGTGTTTCTACCATTATGAATTAATATAAATATGCACATTTGAATATTAATTTGCAAGTTCCCAGTTTAATTATTCGACCATTTTTTTATCTTGATGTGTACATACTATCTTAACTATACGGTGTTTACCTGGATTTTACCTGTATTGAGACGTCTGCCGGTTGTTTACCTGTGATGTGATTAGACCCTTGAAATTCAATTACCAAGTTTCTTGTAAGTCTCAGATCGGAATATTGTTTAGGTGGGGTGTGTTTTGTATAGTTAATTATATGTTTGTTGTGTTTTGTGACATGTATAGCACCTGTTCATATACTCTGATCACCTTAATTAAATTCACCTGGACAAACATCTAATGATGTGACCGGTCTATAGGCAAAATACTTTGTTGCTACATTTAAGAGTAAAAATTTTACTTAATATGTTTATATCATAGATGCCCTTTAGTTTTTCATAGGTTCATACATGTCTTAACCTCAAAATGCACAAATGACATACAAGCAATACACAAGATATTTACAAAGGCACAGGTGGAAAGGTCCAAACACGTTTCTTTATTTCATTACTTTAGATTTAAAAGTCATATTGTATAGATTTATATATATTTATCAAAATAAAAATAAAAAAAATAACAAAAAATAAAACACAAAAAACCCAAAACACACAAAATGGAATAAAAACTTTGAATAAACAACAACAAAAAAAAGAAAAAAAAACACAAAAGAAAAGAAATGAATTTAAAAAAATGAAAATAAAGAAAAACAACACAAATAACAATAATTTTATATTAATGTATAAGATTATAGAAATATTATAATATTGAAAAAAACATATCTAAAACAAAGTAGTGAAATAAAATAATTGATATTATAAATTTATATAAATATTTATGAAATGAAAAAAAAGATCAAACATAATGAATATGTCTAAAAAATAAATTTACAAAATGATATGAATAAAAAGATTATATAAATAGAAATTAAAAAAATAATTTAAACAAATGCAAAAATAAATATTAAATAAATAAAATTCACTTTGATGTATAGAATAAACATATCAATAAATAAATAAGTAATATTTGCGTCTGTTGCAATATTCTCAAAATAATCAAACACGAACAAACAAACAAACACAAACAAACAAACAAATGAATAAATGAATAAATAAATAAATGAAAATGATATTATTATTTTTCTTCTTCAATCTTAATGTTAATTAAAAATCATTTAAGATTTGTAGACACATCTTAATACACCTGTTCTTCATGTTTTTTATTTTCATTATTATTTTATATCATTTTATTTAATTTCTTTTTCTTTTTTTTTTCTTCTCTTTTAATATAACATGTTTGTAACTGCTCAATATTTTTTGAATTATTTTTTTTTCAATCTTAATGTTAATTAAAAATTTATAATATTTGTAGAAATATCTAAATTATACATCTGTTCTCAGAGCTAATACTTGAAAGAAATCACCTAGGGCAATCTTCTGTAAAATTCTAATTAACACACCTGTACAGCACAGGATGTTTATTCGCTCAGGTAAAACAAATACATACATTGACTACCGATGACAATTAAAAAGATTCATAGGCATTTTTAAAGTTTTATTGCATTTATTCATTTTTTATCAACATATAACTGATTTGTTACATTAAAACTAATGCAGTCTATACAAGTCTGATGGAGTTATCTCCACCTTATTCAATAACGCTGATAGGGTCAATTATGCAGTAAATATAGATACCCAGTTCTCGTTCACAAATACATGTAAACGATTTAAATTGAAACAAAATACAGCACTCGTAATTTAATCAAACTGTTTCTTAATATTAAAAAAAGATGTATCTAACAACCTGGAAACACACAAGAATATTATGTTTATTCATTTTGCCTTAAAATTCCAAAAATTTACGTATCCGTCATACGTGTTTTACTGATTGATGCAACACGTAATTGACGGATGCGATCAGTAAAATACGTTTACATCCGTAAAATACGTTTACATCCATAAAATACGTACACATCCGTTATTCATTGATCCGTCATCGATCAGTGAAAAATCAGTCATCAATCAGTCAAAAATCCGTCATCAATCAGTCAACAATCCGTCAATAAGTAACGGCTACTGATACAAGGACTGTAGTAAGCCCTAAATGGCCCCGAAAAGGTAAAAAGTGAATAAATCAATGGAAACAAACCACATCCAATAACCCAAATATCAAGAAACTAAAATTTTATAAGAAGACAAGGACAAGCCAATGACCAACATATTCCTGACTTGGGACAGGCGCAAAAATTGCGGTGGGGTTAAACTCGTTTTCTTGGATCCAACCCCCCCCCTTATGTGTGGTGAATGGCTAAAAATAAATACACAAAAAGACTCACAGTAAAAATCAACCTAGAAAAAAGTCCAACTTATCAAGACGAGTACCCTTACAATGAAGTACATAAAACATGAAGACAATACACACAGGTACTGTTCGGACAAATGCTCGCAGTTACTGACAGCTAGCTAAGGACATTATTTCCGTTGACTATGATATCAAGACTTCTGACATATGAAATTTCAATTGAAATACTTCTAAATAGATTTGGTATAACAACATCATCAATTATGAAAGAATAACATGATATTGTGCAATGCCAAATACTGCCAATATGAAAAATTGTTTAAATTTAGTTATGGTGTAAAGCATTTAGGAGATGATCAATATTTTTGCCAACAAAAACCAGAAGTAAAGATTTAACAACAATGCTGTATTTATATCCTTTATGAATAAGTTTGTTCAACGGATTAATAAGTTT
>MJUU01001682.1:510434-537141 GCA_002080025.1 Modiolus philippinarum
AGATTATGTTCTCATTTCACATTCAAAAATCTATTAATCAGGTATTATTTTACCAAAATTTGACTAAAACTTATATCGCAAACATTCAAATCATTTCGAAACACTTGTAATATGGAAATTATTGGAATAAATCACTTCTAGATGGTATTTTGGAGATTGTGTTCTCATTTCACATTCAAAATTATATTAATGAGATATTATTTTACCAGAAATTGACTAAAAGTTCATATCGCAAACATTCAAATCATTTCAAACACTTCAAATATGAAATTATTGGAATTAATCATTTCTAGATGGTATTTTTGAAGATTGTGCTCTCATTTCACATTTAAAATTTTGTTAATGAGATATTATTTTACTAAAAATTCATAAAAGTTTATATCGCTAACATTCAAATCATTTAAAAAAACTTTAAATATGGAAATTATTGGAATACATTACTTCTAGATGGTATTTTGCAGAGATTGTGTTTTAATTTCACATTCAAAATTCTAATAATGATACATCGGCAAATGAATACCGAAGCAAGAACGAGGAAGGGAAATTCTTAAATCATAAATCCAAAATCACGGCAATTCACAGCAACACAAATTAAGGCAGTATGACAAAGGCATAAACAAATCAAAATGAGATATTATTTTACCAAAAATTGACTAAAAGTTTATATCGCAAACATCTAAATCTTTTCGAAGCACTTCAAATATGGAAATTATTGGAATAATTCACTTCTAGATGATATTTTTGGGGATTTTGTTCTCATTCCACATTCATAATTCTATTAATGAGATATTATTTTACCAAAAATTGGCTGAAAGTTTATATCGCAAACATTCAAATCATTTTGAAACACTTCAAATACGGAAATGATTGAAAGAAATCACTCCTAGATTGTATTTTTGGAGATTGTGTTCTCATTTCACATTCAAAATTCTATTAATCAGATATTTTTTTTTTACCAAAAATTTACTAAACGTTTATATCGCAAACATTCAAATCATTTCAAAACACTTCAAATATGAAATTATTGAAACAAATTAATTCTTGATGATATATTTGGAGATAGTATTCATATTCCACATTCAAAATTCCATTCATCAGATACTATTTTTTTGCCAAAAATTGACTAAAAGTTTATATTTCAATTATTCAAATCATTTCGAAACACTTCAAATATGGAAATGATTGAAAGAAATCACTCCCAGATTGTATTTTTGGAGATTGTGTTCTCATTTCACATTCAAAATTCTATTAATCCGATATTTTTTTTACCAAAAATTGACTAAACGTTAATATCGCAAACATTCAAATCATTTCGAAACACTTGAAATATGGAAATTATTGTACTAAATCACTTTTAGATGATATTTTTGGAGATTGTGTTCTCATTTCACATTCATAATTCTATTAATGAGATATTATTTTATCAAAAATTGACGAAAGCTTATATCACAAATATTTAAATCATTTCGAAACACTGCAATTATGGAAATTATTGGAATAAATCACTTCTAGATGTTTTTTTTGGAGATTGTGTTCTCATTTCACATTCATAATTCTAGTAATGAGATATAATTTAACCAGAAATTTACTTAAAGTTAATATCGCAAACATTCAAATCATTTCAAGCACTTCAAATATGGAAATTATTCGAATAAATCACTGCTAGATGGTATTTTTAGAGAGTGTGTTCGCATTTCACATTCATAATTCTATCTATATGATATTATTTTTCCAAAAGTTAACTAAAAATTTGTATCACAAACATTCAAATCATTTTGAAGCACTTCAAATATGGAAATTATTGGAATAAATCACTTCTAGATTGTATTTTTTAGATTGTGTTCTCATTTCGCATTCATAATTCTATCAATCAGATATTAAATTGCAAAGAAATAATAAAAAAGTCCATATCGCAATCATCCAAATTATTTCGGAACATTTTAAATATAGAATCTAAAGGAACGAATCAATACTTGATATTATTTTCAGAGATTTTGTTGACATTTCATATTCAAATGTCCGACTATCAGTTGAATATTATATTGTCAAAGATTCTTAAGAAGTTTATATCAGAAACCAGCGAATCTTTAGGAAGAAATTAAAATTGGAAACATATGTAAAGCCGGGTAAAAATAACTGCCAGCTGAAATTGTCAGAGAATGTGTCGATATAAATTTTGAGTATTCCCCGACTGTATAAGTCCCAGTAGAGAATTATATGTCTCTGGTCCCAGTTTACAATAAATATTCAGCGAATACATGTACCAGAATTTTGTCGAATGTTAAATTATTTTTGAAACACTTCCTGTATAGGAATCGTTAGAATAACATAATTTATTTTTTATGTACATTTATCTTTAATAGTTATCAACAATATTTCAAAATATTCATTTCATTACCTGTAGTAAAGTATCATTAAATATATTCGTAAGATTTTTCACGGATTTTAACATTTACTTCAAATAAAAATCCAAAGTAAGATTAAGAAAAATAATAATTCCTTATTCCAGATTTTCCCATTTCTCTCGATATTCGCACGCCGATTTAGAAGTACTAGACTAAGTATTCTGATATTTTAATCAACCTGAATTGAAATAAATAATAACGTAAGACGAATGACTAATGCAATCTGATTATCTGAATGGTGAACGATGACGGATGACGAGTGACGAGTATAAACAAGCTCTTACTTAGGAACATTGAATCCTGACGAATGAATGATGACTGATGAATGATCTGACGGATGCCTTTTGAATCTTGAATGATCTGACTTACTTTTGACTGATCGGTGACAGATTGGAAAAGTTTAATAAATAAACATATTAATCAATATTGGAAGAATTCTATAATTCAAGACTGTTATTTATATAAGAATTTACAATATTTGAATTCGGAAGTATTTCGCCAAAAATGTTTGACATGGAGTCTTACAGTTGAACAGTTCAATGGATCCATCCAGAGAAGCAATATATATTGCAATTAAGTTGAAAATTATTACTGGTGCATTTATAACCCAAGTTAAGAAATCTAGATTTTCTCAAGAAGATAGTGAAATCTGTAAACTATGTGAAATGAGAACATTCAGAAACTACTCAGCACTTTATCTTGGAGTGTAACATATTACAACGTACCAGCATTAAATATATGGACTTGCTTGATGAGCTCAAACAGAAATTTACACATGTCTCTTTCTATGATATTCCTAAATTATCACAACTAAAGATAATATTAGTTCTTTTTTTCCTAATATATTTACTATTCATAAATCTGTTAAGATTCCATATTTAAGCAAAGAATCTATTACCAGGAAATTCTGCTATGATCCACATAACCTGAGTACAAGGACTCTGAATATTGTTAAAAGGAAGAAGAACAAATCTTAATTCAGTGTGGTGCTTAACCCAGAATTTACATTTTAGATTTTAGACTGTGTATATATTATTAATGGACAGTGTATATATATAGATGTATATAAATGGTGGAAGGAACTTTTAACCTTTAAACGTAATAGTATCCTGTACTGCTGTTACAATTTGCAAGTGTTAAATCGAATGCTGAATAGTGTGTTGTTATTGTTCTTAGTAATGGAATGGTGATGGTGTCTATCTACTCTGAGTCAGAGGTTGTCCGAAAGGGACGGATGAAGATTCACCGGTAAGGTAAGGTAAGGTAAGATGACTCGTGACGAATCGCAAAAATTGGAATGTTGACTGGTCCAGGGACTACATTTTAGAATCAATAGTGAAAGATGTTACTTCAACAAAATTTGTAACCCGTTAAAAAACAAAAAGATAGTATATTTGAATATTTTAAAGTATTCAGAACAAAGAAAGTCTCGCCCAACTTTGAACTTGCAAAAAAGTGATGCGACAGCATTATTAGCCAGGTAAGTGAAATTTTCTACGGTCTGTTTGGGAACTTTGAAAGCAGAAAAACTCCTGCTTTATTTATAAGAACTTTATAACCCTATCATCCCAAAAAATGTAATGTCATTTTTTTCTGTTTATAAGTACTCCTATACTTATTATTGATGAGTTCATGGTTTATGATAAACTGAAATTATCGTATTTTTTATCCATGATATAGTATGATTATACATTTAGTTGCTCGCTGATGTTTTACATTATTAAGTAGTGTTCCCTTCCGTCCATCTGTCCATTCTTCCTTCCAAGATGCCTCCGAAAAGGTGGATGAAAGGTCCGAATGGGTTCCAAAAAACAAGGCGGGGTTTTTGTCATTTGTATTCTTTATCATTTTTTCCAGAAAGGATAATTTCAACCCCCGTGCCCCCTTTGGATCCACCAAAGAAGCTCAATTTTGTCTTTTAACAAATGTTCACTAATTTGACGGACTGAAAATAAATGCATACTTACATTAATTCAATGCTTAAGTAAATGTGCCAAATAGTACTTCATGAGCTGGTCCAAGTTTTTTGGAAAAAGGTGTATAGATTCTAAAAATGGCATGAAAACTGCCTTACATTTTTTTTTCATTAAAAATCATATATGACTAAATGCCGAAGTTACTGTGAATTTACTTTCTGCATATGCGCATTTCGACAACTTATGTCTCATCAGTGCAGATAAAATCTAAACTTTTGGAAGACCAGAAAATCAAAGATATTAAAAAACTGATAGGGAACAAATAACCAATATGATCTAAATGTAAAGCCAAAATCAGCTAAGGACAGAGCTTTACATGAGGGAAATACTCCTTAATTTTCAACAAAATTTAGAAATATTTAGATATTGTAATGTTCGAAATATAATCGGCTTTCGGGTCAGCACCGAAGTACTGACTACTGGGCTTGTGAATACCCTCGGGGACTAACAGTTCACCAGCAGTGGCATCAACCCAGTGGAACCAATTGACTAAATACCGTTTCTGCATATGCGCATTTCGACAACTTATGTCTTATAAGTGCAGATAAAATCTAAACTTTTGGAAGACCAGAAAATCAAAGATATTAAAAAACTGATAGAGAACAAATAACCAATATGATCTAAATGTAAAGCCAAAAATTAGCTAAGGACAGAGCTTTACATGAGGGAGATACTCCTTAGTTTTCAACACAATTTACAGAAATTTAGATATTGTAATGTTATATATATTTCATTTTTACGTACATTAACTAAAGATGTATAAAAATTACAATTATACGACGGGCAGTTATACATGACATTTTTATGCATTTATTGGAGACCATAATATGTAGTTGGTGTGAGTTATTTCTACAATAGTTATTGAATCTGTTGTACAGTTTCATCTACAATAACCACAATAAATTGGAAGTTGTAGAACCGTCTTGCTTCCAGCTCCCATATAGGTACTTGGATTTTTTTACACTTGTTCACAAACGAAAATTTAGCATCGATGTGATACTATGAACACACTGCCTTTAGTTGAGGGCTTTATAGTAGATTACTACACTCAGACGAAAAAATATAGTGGGTAATATTTTGTTCATAGTGTGATATTTTTGTCTGAGTGTTGTCATCTACTATAACATCCTCAACTACAGGCAGTATGTTATTTTCTATACACAATGCCTTCAGCATTTTATAATCCATACTTGAATATATTGACGGCGATGAAATACATGATTAGGTATAAGTTTTTTGTGAGTTTACTGTTGTATTTTTCTCATAATTACACCTTATGTAAGTAGAATGCGTTCTGATTGGTTGATAGCCGTTGTATGTTTTGGCAAATACCCCTCCGCCGTGGTATTTGTCCCGAAGTCATCTATGCGCTTTTATGATCGAGACATTCGGTGCAATTAAACAGATATACCATTAACGTCGGGGTATTTGCCAAAATACAAGTCTTTGGTCTAATTTTTGAAATATTACAGTCCCGCGATTTGTATTTTTGGCAAATACCCCTCCTTATCATGATATATCTGTTCATTATCCACAAAATTAGGCTTGTAAGCATTATAAAATAAGAAATTAAATTCTACATTTAAAAAAAAAATGGAATTCAACTATATAACACAGATAAATTAAAAATGGTTTTAATTCAATTGCGATGAATTCTCTGCGCCAGCGGATGCCGAGGTTGTTATGTTGAAATAACAAATGTCTCTCGTCCAATTAAAAAACTATTTTTTTTTTCATGAAATATAATAAAATTGTATATTATCGCATAATCTGTATTGATACTATCTACATTGTTATGAAAAATTAAATATCATCAAAGTAACTGTAATTAACTGATAGTTTTACGTATAAGCCCCATTTCCATGCACAAGATTTACACCAGTATGGAAATTTACATGTGTGTAAAACTGCACCAGTATGTAAAAGTATTTTTGCTATGCATTTACATTGATTTAATCTGAGGTGTGTATTTTCATTGAAAAGATCAATGATGAAGAGTAAAAAGGGCCGAAAAACATGCAAAAAATTAAAAGTTTACATTAGATCTTGAAAATTCGTAGATTTACAGAAAAACATACAGCTGCATTGTATCTTCTTTCATTTTTTCATTCAGGGTTAAACTTCTATCGTTATTGGCCAAAAATGCAATATCAGATAAATTGGTTGGAGAAGTATGAATTTTATAGAGATAACAGTTCATTGTGTGTACATTAAATCATGGTTTCAGTCAAGCTGTAAGACTCTTTTCTTCTGTTTAATAGACAGAAGCTGTATTCTGCATAGTGTGCATTTTTTAGTTTGCGTTTACATGCGAAAAAAAAACATACCATGTAACTTTACACATGTGCAAATATACATTTACACTTGCCCCTGGCCTCGTGCAAATTAACACCCTTTGTCAACTTTACACACGCATAGTTGCGTTTACATGAAGTATTTGCACATTAGTGCAAATTTGCATACCTATGTAAAAGTACACAGGTGTGTAAAACTGCATGTAAATTGGGCTAAAGTATTGGAAAATACGGTCGATCACACTGAATAATTATTTTTCCACAATGTAAAACATTTTGATCGAAATCATGTTTATTTTAACATTTGTCCGGACCGTTTCAGTTGGCATTGTTAATTCTTTTAAGAGAAATTACATTTTGTCTGATTTTGACAGGTAGGTAAATGAAATAAGAAAGATATATATAGTCCATAAAAGAATACTCAAGGAAAAATTAACATCATTGGAAACACAAAGTAAAATACAAAAATACCGAAGTTGCATAAAAAAACAGTAAATTTGGTTATGATGTACACGTGTTTCAAAGGGTAACATCTCATCAGCAGCATACCTCACATAAGAACGCCAAGTAACAAATACGTCACATAAAAACGGCAAGCAAAAAATAGAGATGAACAATTAAAAACCATCGGTGAGATTTTGTCCACCGATTGAGTAAGCATCTCCTGTTCCTTAAGAAAATCCCGCTGTGCTAAATATGTCAATCCAGGTTATTGGAACAAATCTGGAAGGGAGAAAAAGCAAAGATCCGTTCTGCGACATACGTTGTTTTTTTTTTAATTTTGATAGTCTTCATGGAGCCAGTTTTCCACCTTTAATTTTATTTATACGTAAGTTTATTAAGAAAATTAATAGGGAAAGGGTACTTTTCATTCTTATCGTTCGTTTCGTCTTTAGGTTTGGTCTTTTGTCTTTTGTCTTTCCTTTGTCTTTTTCTTGCTCAGTTCCGTTGTGAATTGTGACTTATGATTGTTTTCAGTCATTGTAGACGTTTCCTGTTATCTTTGATTTTTGAAATTAAGTTGAAGCAGAGAAATGTATTGTCATCTTGAAAAAGATCTATGTAAGCGGTTCATAAGAGTGTTACATCCTTCAAGAACATAAGTCTCCACTCAAACAATATCTAATATATTAGCTTAAGCGTTCAGATAAACATAAATGACATCTAGAAACATTAGCTTTTAGGTTGTTGTCATAGGTCGCTGTCAAAGTTATTTGTAAATAACATGCATAAATATATACTGAAATGATGACACTGACAAGTCTGAAATGTAATTGTTTAATTATGAATACCCAGTAACTAATCATGTTTCAAGCAACAATAAGATTTCAGAATATTTTATACACATGTTAAAACGAATATGATACCAAAAATACTGTTATATAGATACTGTTAACCAACTAATTTTTGCAAGTTTACCATAAGCTAAAATCGAATCCAATTTTGAAACGTTAATACTATAAAATTAAAACTGTTTCTGTAATATGAAATCAAACTTAGATTAATCTTGGAATCTAATAAATAATACTATTTCGAAGTTTTTTATTCTTTTTGAAGAAAAGATGTCTAATCAGTAGAATTTTACATATTTGAGTTTTATGGTCTTCCAAATGTTAAGATTTTGACTGAACTTAAGGGACATTAGTTGTCGAAATGACCATATGCAGAAACCAAATTTATAGTAAGTTTGGCATTAACTTATTTCTTTCCACTAGGTCGATGTCACTGCTGGTTGGCTGTTAGTCCCCGAGCGTATGTCAGTACTTCGGTGCTGACCCAAAAGCCGATTTATTTGGAAACTTGCAATATCATTTTTTTTAGTAAATTTGATAAAAACTAAGGAGTATATCCCTTATGCAAAGCTCTGTCCTCAGCTCATTTTGGCTTTTTTATTTGGATAATATTGGTAATTGCCCCGTTCTCTCTCTTTCAAGCTTTAAAATTCTTTGAGTTCATGGTCTTTGAATTGTTTAAATTTTATCTGCACTACAGAAACATTAGTTGTCGAAATGGCATTCAGTAAGGCTTAAATAAAACGAATACACATATAACGAATTTACACGTACAGCAAAGTTTATTGTAAACCCCGGACAAAAGTCTTTAGAATTAAACTTATAAGTTTATAACGAATTCGCTTATAGCAAAATTTCTATTATGACGAAGTAATTACTGATCCTAATGATAAATAATTACGTGTACTTTTTGTTGGATATAACGAAACCCAAATCACACAGGCATAAACATTAACTTGTATTCAATGCTCTGTGTAAAGCTGAGTCTATTAAGGCAATATATAATGATCAGAGCAGAGGATTTTAATCATTGTGCCATTGCTGGGCAATAAAACAACGACAGTAGAATACCGAAGGAACAAAGCACAAGATTACACAAATCAAAGTCCAGAGACAATTTGATGAGCTTAATTTGGAGCATACATCTAAGGTTCAAGTTATCTCTATGAAGATGCCCAATGGTAAATTGTCAACCACGCGTAGCGAATTGTCAAAATGTGTAGTTTTGATTTAATTAGCGATAAAATATAATCAATTAATTCAGACAGGTAAAAGTTTTGGTCATTTTTATATTGGTTCAAACATGTCTTTGTCATCTCGTAAAAGAAAGGCAATTTCTTTAGAAACAAAGTATGAAATTATTTGATATGCCGATAAAGATAAAGAAAATCAGACTAAATTGCTTTGTCGGAATTCGTTATATACCAAGAACTCTTAGCATAATTTTGAAAATTTGTATGAACAAGATTTAATATTTTCTCACAATATATGAATTTAAACCATGATATGGATTTTTTCTCTAATACATGTTCATCTGTTAAAACGAATTCATGAAAGCATATTACGAACTTCGTTATAATCATAAAACTAATTTCGCTTATGACGAAATTACGAAAGGATATGGAGTAAATGAACTTGAGACCATGACATATATGTTAACTCCAACTGCAATTAATTTTAATGAGCTGTATGGCCATTCCGGAAATTAAATCCTCATCAACAGCACTAGAACCTAAACATAGGAAATCCGCAATTTTAATAAATGTTTAAAATGCAAAAACCAAACGAAATCCAAACCATCAGTAATATCAAAAATAGCTAAGGACAAAACTTCAATGAAGGGAGTTAAACGTTAGGTTTTAGAATTTACATTAATTTAGAAAATATTTATAAAGATAGTGTACACATGAGATATAATCTCATGTACAAGCACACCATATCTAAGAAAAATAAAGAGCATACATCTCAAACACGGAGAATTGTTTTACCAATTAATATAAGAAAGATAACAGGCAACACTTACAATGGCCGTAAACCACAATCACATGCCACAATCCACCAGGGAACCGCACGAGAAAAACAATAAAATGACAAAAGACAAACATGGACAACGATAGGAACTCGGGATAGCCGGACTTGGTACCGGCACTAGCAAGAGCTAGCGGTAGGGTTAAACCGGTTTATGGGCACCCAAACCTCACCTTTCTTTATCCCGTTTCCCTATAGTATAATAAAACATACAAATAAAACCCAATACAGGTAGACTACTAACTCCAAGACCACAATCTTGACAAGGAAAGAAAAAGACAAAACGTAATTTAGAAAGATGGGTCGAGCAGTGCTCGCCGCTAAACTGCCGGCTAGCTCAAGGAGCCTAGTCTGCTGGTAAAACACTCTCGCACTACGGAATAAAGATCAAACTCAAAACTCCCCGAAGGGTTTGGTAAAGAATTATCATAGATTTCAGTAGACATCGGCAGTATCAGTGAGAGGCCAGTATACCTGTAATATCTTCAGGTCATTGGATCCCAAAGCCAATTTAACGCAATCCTGAAGAATATTCTGTCAATATCCCCTATTACGTAATGGATGTAAGTTACGTTCCAGTTTTTCTGGATTTTTTATCAGTTTTTGACATTTTGTAACAACATTTCCATAAAATCGAGGGTGAGAAATGCCCTTAGTAATAAGCTCTTTGCGAGTCGCACCACATATAGAAACCAAATCTTCATATCTTCTATAAAACTTCTTAAAGGTGTTAATCAATTTATGATATCTGTAACCTTGTTGTAAAAGTTTGGATGTGATAGTAAGGTTACGCTCCACAACTCCACAACTCCACAATGCATTGAAAAGACAAACTCCTGTATTAAATATTTTAAGAAAGGATATGGAGTAAAAGAACATGAGACCATAATACTTATGTTAACTCCAACTGCAATTAATTCTAATGAGCTGTATGGCCATTTCGGAAATTAATTCCTCATCAACAGCACTAGAACCTAGACATAGGAAATCCACAATTGTAATAAATGTTTAAAATGCAAAAACATAAGTCCCCTGAAATTTGTTATAATCAAGTTTTACTGGGTCCGTGTTGTTCATTGTTGTATGTATAAGTCGAGCACCCTAAACGAATGGTTAATTAACATACACATTCTTTGAAATATTTCAATATTCCTCGGATGGGAGTCATGTATAAATTCTTAAATAGATATACTTTGCTTTGTATACTGACTTCAGGTTTACAAAAAAAAAAAAAAAAAAAAAAAAAAAAAAAACTTTTTTCCTGCTTTAGCTTTTATAATTGACACGTTATTAAACCTAGTGATAATGAGTTAATTAGGACAGAATTTTTAGATCTCTCAAAAGCGATTTTTTCTTAATTTTTTTTTTGCGATCAGAAATCAAGAATTCCAAATTTTCATACACTTCTGTACAGCGTTTTTTTTTAGTTATTTAGTTTCTGTATTGTGTTTTATTTATATAGATAATATTCCTTTATATAACCCAAATAATAAAGCTGATGTTTTTGCAGACGATAGTATCATTTTAGTGACTGTCAAAATAATTAGTATATAAATGAGGCACTAAATGCGGTGCTTACATGTTATGCAATGCTGAAGTGGTTCAAAATGGTTCTAAGATAAAGTCAACGTGTATATGTTCAAGTCACAAATTTGAAACCTTATCTGATAGATTTTTTATATCTCTTAACTGATCATTGAAAATCAATATGAAAATGTCCTTAGTGTTTTCATTTACACATTGTTTATGAGCTGAACAAATAAAAGTATTTCTGAAAATGTAAATTCACCTTTCCCAGGGAAAAAATATGAAAAAATCAGATGAAAGGGCAAAGTTTTAAAATGTATATATCATTCCCAATTTGATTACTGTTGTTCAGTTTTTTGGATTGGTACTCAAGATTTACTTAAAAGGTTACTGAATTTAAATAAAGGGTGACAAGAATCAAAGACGAACACAATTTTTTTATCTAGTAAACAAATATGGAGAAAGTTAGATTCAGAAATTGAGAAAAGAATGCTGTACCACAAGGCATTATTCATATATAAATCTCAAAACAAATGAACCCCGAATTATACATCAAATCATCTGGTATCTACAAAAGAAAAGAAATTATACAATACCAGATTATCATCGTCAGACAATTTTCTTTTTCAAGAAGCGATTACAGAAATGTACATAAAAGAGTTTCCCCTGAGCATGTTCAGTGGGCCAAACAAAAAAGGGAATATTCAACCAAATAATGGTTAAAAACGGAAACAACTGTCAAAACATTCCTACAAACCGCTAAATTGTTTTTATTGCGGCTCTGAACTATTCTTTTCGGTAAATTTGATATTACCCGTATTTTGATAAACAAATATGTTTGCTACATTGCATAATGTTAATTGGTTAATTGTTGCTATATTAATATATTATTGTGTTCAGTTTATATACTTTTGTTACCGAAAAGACATTTACCTTTGTAAAAATATTATCTGAAATTCCAATACTACTTAAAATGTGATTTTATATCATAGAAAGATATGCACTTCTTATTGTTGGATATTTTCAAGTTAAATTAATTTCGGTTTGGCCTTGGATTACGGTGAAAAATGTCTAATACAAATGCCACCGTACAAATGATAAATTACACAATTAGTTGTAGCAAAGTTTACTTAGAGGGATAACATTCAAAATAAAGTATTCCCGAAAATCTCTTAAACTATTTCACAATCCAGTTACAGACTGAAGAGAACATTTAACACTTACAGTGTAAAATGACCGCAAATTACCAGAAATAACAAAAGCTAACAGTAGGGTTAAAACGGTTACGGGTACCTAAACCTTTTTTTTCTCTTTCCCGTTTGCCAAAAGTATAATAAACATGCGAATGAAACAAATACAGGTAGGTAGATAAGAACTAATGATTGTACACGTTATCTCCCCTGTAATAGACGTAGAAGTATGGAAGATATATTTAATATTATAATCTCTATATTTCGTATGATAATGGCCGTGATATTTGCTTATCAAATTATTTGTTTCATAATATTCACATTGTAAGTGTATACAGGTATCTGGCAAGTGAACTATTATTTTTTATTAAATACTTACCAATGCAAATTGACAAACAAATAACAGCAACTGTAAAAGGAATTGTCAACTCTAGAGAAACTGCAAATATAAAGACAATGAACATAATTATATCAAATTATATGTTGATATAATATTAAAAGAAAAAAAAACATTTTTATTAAAAATTTGTTATTGGAAAAATATATGTTTTTCCTCCTCACCAAGGATAACGCATTGAAAACGGTGTACTTATATTAATTTACATCTTTAAAAGCTTTTATGTACACCTACTGCATTCGTTTCCTAGTACATCAAAGTTATCTTGTTTTCCAATTTTCGTTTGCAATTTTCCACATTTCATTTATAAATTTATTTTACAATACTTATTTTTGTTGAGTGAAAAGTTTGGATGCATTGTTTTACACGGTATTATTGGGCTTCTCTCACATTATGAATTGGCTTATATTTAGTCCTTTTTCATGACGGAACTTCTTTTTAGATTGGCAGTTCAGATTTACATAGACACATAAATTTATATACCGACTACCGACCCTTATTGAGTACACACAATTACTAAATTCTACATAAAGAATGTTTTTTTTTCTTTTTTTTTTTAAATCATTATCTACCGGATCCGTACACTCTATTCGGGTTCTTGCTCCTATATCAAGTCTCTTTTCTATAAAACAAAAACAAATGTTTCATAAAATCGTAATTCAAACTTCTTAAATTATGAGGAGAGAAAATCAATAAGGTTAACCTCTTTCAGATATTCTGTACGTTTCTTGTAATTGCTGTTCTTCGACATACATCTTATCTTCTTCATTATGTCTCCCATCTTCTTTACTAAAAATACAACAATCGTGCAAACTTTAATATTGATAAAAAAAGCAATGTCTGACTCCAAATCAGCATGAATTTCCGCATTGAATTTTTTTATCACCAATTATAATTTATGCAAGTTCTGGTTGTTTAGTAGGGTATTCACCCAAATAGTCCAGTGGGTCGGTACAGGTCTAACTATAAATTATGTTTGGAAACTTAAAATATATAAATTTACGAAATATCTCCCTTATAATTATCTCTCTTATGCAAATCTCCTTTTCAACTGATTTTGGCATTTTCTTTAGATCATATTAGGTATTTGTTCTCTCTCATCTATTGTAGAAAAAAAAGGGAAACGGGGAATGTGTCAAAGAGACAACGACCCAAAGGGGAGTAATAACAACTCAAAGCCACCATAAGATCTTCAATGAACGGTGAGAAAACCCTACACACAACGGCCCCTGAACAAAGTGCAATCAATCAGCGAAATAAACATCATCCTAGACTCCTATAGACATAAAGTAAACTAACTAGAAAAAGGACAAGACACACAAAGGCTTAATAAATTCCTGACTTAGGACAGGCGCAAACCTGCTGAGGCGGGGTTAAACGAGTTTTATTGGATCCAAACCTTCCCCCTACAGCCAATGTGATAAATAAAAAAAACAATCGTAACAACAGTAAAATTCAGTTGGCAACAGGACTGGGTCAATTGTGAAAAATGAAACTGAAAGAACTAAATATACGGACAAAAACATGAAATCACAAGAGACTACTAACAGTTAACTGACATGTCAGCTCCAGACCCATCACCAACTGACAAAGTAAGTATACAGCTTCCACCAAGATCGCTTCCTGTGAGGAGTTTAGAATAATGATTTCATGTATATACCGGAATACATAACCCGTGTCAATGCAATACAGATTTTGGAAATTTAGAATGTGTTTAGTTAAATTGCAAAGACCATATCAAAAAATCAATGTTAATACCAAAGAAGGCCATACGTAATGACTTGACGACAATACCGTAATTATAACCCTTATGATCTAGACGATTTAAAGGTTTTATAAGTTTGTTAGGCGAGTTTAGGTATTTTTTACTCTTATGTAAAACATTACCGTAAAATAAGGGATGTGAAATACCAGCCTTGATTAGATGTTTACAGGTTGCATTGTATTTATGAACTAAGTCTTTATATCGATGATAAAATTTAGTAAAGGTTTTAACTAGTTTGTGATAACGAAAACCCTGATGTAATAGTTTTTCAGTTATGAAAAGATTCCGTTCATTAAAATCGCAAACGTTATTACATACTCGAGCAAATCAAACAAGTTGAGATATGTGAACACCATATGATGGCGCTAATGGAACATCGCCATCCATAAATTGGCTTTATTCAAAGTAAGTTCTTTAGGGTAGATGTCCTTATAATACGCACTGAAGTCGTCATTATTTAAAGTTAAAATATCATCCGAATATCGGAATATCGGAAGTGTTGTTAAACTTTTCAATTAAATGCTTATAATACGCACTGAAGTCGTCATTATTTAAAGTTAAAATATCATCCGAATATCGGAATATCGGAAGTGTTGTTAAACTTTTCAATTAAATGCTGTTTAGATGGGTCTTTGCTTATGTTGGTCCTAAACTGAGATTCGTAGCAGTACAAAAAGAGGTCCGCTATAAGTGGTGCACAATTGGTACCCATAGGACTTCCTATGACCTGGCGATAAATACAGTTACCGAAACGAATGAATATATTGTCAAGTAAAAATTCAAGTGCTGAAATCATATCAAAACAAGTCTAATTAGTTGAATTCTTTTGTTTTGTATTACTAAAAAGTGTTTTAAAGGAATTAGAACATACATATTCACAATCGGATTTTTTGAATGCCCATTGAATAAGACGTGTGGATTTTTCCTTTATAAGATTATGTGGTAAGGTAGTATAGAGGGTAGAGAAATCAAAACTTTCAAGGGATTCAAAAGGGGCATTATAAGCATTGAATTTATCGAGAACTTCCAATGAATTTTCTTCACTCCAAAAATGATTGACACCACTGTTTTCATATACTTTGTTACAGAAATTTATAATCAGGTTTTTAATAGCAGTCAAAGTATTAGTGAGTATAATAAAAACTTTAGTTGTAGAACAGTGACTAGATGACAAAATGAATCTAGATTTATATGGCGTCTTGTGGAGTTTAGGAACCCAGTAAATATTTGGAACTGTTTTACTATCAGGTTTAGCCTCTAAACCTGATAGTAAAACAGTGGCTGTTAGAAAATGTATGTTTGTAATTTCACCTTCCGTTAAACGGGTTAATTGAAAAATATGTGAACTGGTTATTTCTTTTTGGAGTACTTCTATATAATGTTTACGACAGACTATGATGATGTTATTAGCAGCCTTATCAGCTGGGACAAAAACAAGTTCCTTTCCAAATTCTTTAAGTTTCATTTGGATGCGAGATACGGTGGGTTTATTTTTGTTGTCATAGCGGAAATGTTGTTCAAACTGTTTAATTCGGATATCGACAATTTTCATAATACCATTAAAGAAAGAATCTAGAGATTTTTTGTCAACGTGTTCACGTTTAATCCAATTTTTACAATAAGTTTTAAGTGAGTCGTGGATGATATAACGACAATTTTTCCATTTTTCGGTTTGAGAAAGAGGCATGATATAAATTGCAGGAATTAAATCTACATTAACTTCTGTATTTAGAAAGTCTTTCTTAATCATTCATAAATTTCATTTTAATACCAATAATGGTTCAGAAAGAGTCGATAACATTGCAGTCTAAACAGTCGTTCCTCATGCCCTTAATTTAAAAGGTAAAGATTCTAAATAATCTGTATTCTCTGTCCACAGGGTATATCACGATAACAAAATAGCAGAAACACTTTTCTTTTTATAACGTATGACGGTTGTGCAGCAGAAAAAAATATCTTGAAGTCGGGGAACTTGTCTATTTAATTTGAATTATGTGTACCGACTGTCTTTATGTTTTATAACTTTAAGGCAGACAATTCTATATTGGTGAAATAATGACAGTATTTATTCTAGAACAAGCCGTTTCGGTTTAAACTGCAGGACAAATGAAAATCGGAATATCGACTTTTTACTATTTTGCGTTCGTGCGACCTCGACCATCGGGCGACTAAAATGTAAATGTTCCGCGGTCTTTTAACGTATATAAATAACTTTATTTGAATTATATATTATCCTGACCTCCTTCCCTGGCCACATGTCATTATTTATCTTTTTTATGCACGTTTATTATCTATTCCTTGAACGAATAGTTATTTGTGGTACATAGCTTGAGTTAGACATGAACTTGCTGAAACGCGTTTACAGGAATTTCAATGGTCGAGCGCCAAGTAATAAAACACCACGCGTGATGAGCTATTATTTTTTTCGACGTTTCTATTTAATCACTGTGAAATCTCGTTATCCGTGATTAACGTTACCTAGCAGTGGTGTTGTTATTTGAAACAAAAAAACAGCAGTTGGCACTTAACATTCACTGCATTTTATTTTTGAAAATCATAAGAGAAACTCGGAAGAATTGTATATCGATGGATATCAACTCTAGTTATGTAAATTCAAATATAATAAACTCACAAAAGGCTCGTTTATTATATTTTGAATTTACATAACTGTATTTGTTATCAATCGATATACAATTCTTTCTAGTGATGAAACTATAACTGCTACTGCGTTACTGTGACATGGATAGCATGTAGCTTTATGCTATGGAATAACATCTGTTTGCACAAGTTCACCACAGGAGGCGAAAGTATGATTTTGAGCAGGATATATATAAAGCAGTTATAAGATATTCAAAACAGATCTTAGATAATAGAACTATAATCTTTTAAGAGTTAGAGGGGCAATACTTATAAGCCATCAATCTTACAATTAAGACTCTATTATGCTCCCCTCTGGCATATTAAGAGTTAAGGATTTTATTTGTCGCAACTCTGTTATGATTTTGACACTATTAAAACATTTCGCCATAGTTAAGAGCTTTGTTCTCCTGTATCTATGAAGTTTTAACTTGGCAACTGTTGAAGCAGTGAATTTTATCTGGTTTCTTAATTCATTCTTTTGTCGTTTGAGGATTGCTGGAATGTATAGATTTCTTAGAGAGCGAAATTCAAAATTGTACATACACTGAGCAACACAAGAAATGCACCACTTCATTTATATTATCTCGGTCCCTAGATATGTAAGCCATATCAGCATTTTGTCTGTATTTTTTTTTAATTTCAAATGTCCAGAACAAGCAAAACAATTTTTGTCAAAAAATTGACATTTCCAAGTCACAGCATCGGTTTCTGTTGAATGTGAGAGAAAACACAAGTCAAAGAATTCTTTTCCTCAGAATGAGCTTGTTTTGAAGTTGTATTGTCAAAACTTACATAAAACAGTAATCCTTTACCAAATGTAACAATTTCACTTGCGAAAATTTCACGTTGTTCCAGCAAGTATTTTAAGAGATATTAGTTGTAGAACTTAAAGGTACGTAGAAATACACGTTAGTGGTGCGTTTCTTTTTTTTTTATTGTGCATACCTGACGAAAATTACATTGAAAGTAAAAGGATCGACAAACGGAGGGCATTTTCATAATAGGGTATGTAAGTCTCGTCATGTGACTCACGAGAATCAACGATAAACAGGCAATTCGAAAACGTTCCCCGCCAAAACATGACGTCATGGGATTGTGACGTTCAAATTTTTGTTTGAAACGTCATAAATCTTTGTTTAAAATGTAGCTTCCGGGTACAATTTTTGATCCCGGAAGTTCCAAAATTGTACGAGACTTACAGGCCCTATTAAACACAACAATAGGGGTAAAAATAAAATTACTGAACAGAGTGGTCAAGAGCCAAAGTCCATGGGACAAAAAGACAAATCAGGTGAAAAACCCCGGAAAAATTGTCGACCGCAATTGGTACAGCCATGTCAAAAGATATTGAGGTTAAACTAGCAAACAAATGAACAGGACTGGGTTGCACAAAAGTTAATAGACTTTTAAATATTTAATAGTCTATTAAGCTTCAACATTTCCTACTAATTTAATAGACTATTAACTTTTAATAGTCTATTAAGTTTTAATTGAACTCTGTGCAACCCAGTCCTGTACTATAACACGACGATCTGGAACAAGTCATTGTATTACCCCACCTCCATTATTCTAGTGATTTTTTTAGAGTTCACTTTCAAGTATTCAATTGTCTGCTAGGAATCCAGGAAAGCTAAGTGTTTTAAAAACAAAATATGGGGTATTTGTTGTTGTCTAAATTGTTGACATAAAAGAACACCTTTTTTACCCGCAAAAACCATGAACAACGCATCATTTGAATGATAACTTCATATCATTTCAAAATTTCAAAATCAAAACATTTGGCAAAACAACCGTTGGTTAAATTTATACTAATTATAACGTTTACATACAATGTATCAATAAATATAAAAATTATGATTGTTTTTTTCTGATTGTAATTATGTTATATGTGTAGTACGCAGAGACATTAACCTGCTATCTTTGTGTTTAATGCCTTTTGTACCTGTTGTATTTATTTAAAATTAAAAATCTGTTATGAGCATTTCTTCTGTTATTCTTTAAACTACGCCTTGGGCGATCCCATCTCTCTTTTGTCTTTCCTTTGTTTCTCTCGATTTCGAAGCACTTTAATTTAGAATCTACCTTATATTATATACATTCCCCGAATTATCTACCTCGAATTAACTACTCCTACCTCATTAATTTTCATGCATAATCATTCATATAACGTATTATAACTTTGACATTCTGTTATATTTCATCTGAATATTGGATGAAGTTCACAATTGGTTTCTTGTAGGAAAAATTTCCCGGTCAAAGGAGTGAACCTACGCTATCTTTCTGTTATATCAAGGTGATCAAACGACATTGATATAACCACCCAGATACAATCATCACTTGACGAATAGATGTAAGAAAATATATTTAAAGTGACAACAGATCGAATTGTCACCTTGATTTGTATAATCTTTTGCTTTGTTCCTTCGGTATTCTACTGCCGTTGTTCAGATAATTTTTAAATACAATCTAATCGGTTTTTATATTCTAAAGGTAAACAAATATCGAACTAAAGATCAATATAAAAGAAATTTATTTTGCATATTGAACAAAAGATACATTAATTAACCATATTATGCATATAGTCTTAATAACTGATGAATAAACATGAGAAGAAGATTCTTTTTTGATGGAAGGATGTCAGTATATATTTTTTACAGATACATATTTTCATTTTTAATATTTTGTACGGTCTGAAAGTTAGTTAAAGTATGTTTTAGAGAAAATAATTGAATTAAGTGTTCATAAAGGGGTGGCTGCACGCTCAGGCATCTGGACCACCCCTTTTCTTATAACGAAGCACATTAATTCAATGAATTACTCTGAAATATATTTTAATTATTAAGTAAGTCAGAACTTTTTGTATAATCTTCCGTTTCAGCATACATAATTATTAATATAATAATATAAATGAACACTTTAAAAATCCTTTAAATTACAAATTAATTTTTCAAATTGTATTATCATCGCATACAAATTGTAGGTTTCAAGATGTTAAAAGATGCAATAAAATCAGTCCTTGATTATGTCCATCGCCCCGTACTTTAACTCCAAGGTAATTTGAAAATAAGAATACTTGAAAGAAAACATTTTTGTTGATTTTGTATGTAAATGATTTTCTGGTAAAATTATGTATTACCTAGAGACTAAATAATAATAATAATAAATATATATTAATCATGGAATTGAAAAGAATATTACATGTTGTTTTAACATGTTTTTCTTTTACATTGTTAATGTTTTTCTTTTCAGCTTCTACAAATTGTAACATTCATTATTAGCCCATTTGACTAAAATTTGCGTTACTTTTGGTGATGTCGTCTGTTGTTCTTCCGGTATTGACTTTTGAATTAAATATTTATATTGAAAACCAGTTGGCAAATTGGAAACCAATCAAGGTCATAATGTTATTAGTTGGTTCCCTTTCAAAATCACTTCATCAAAGATTGCCGTCTGCAGGGAACATATTTAAAGATTGACTCTATGGAAATACATATTCAATAACAATGCTCTTTCCTAAAACAACTAGGCCATTAGTTTTTTGGCTGATTCACAGTGGTTTTTGAATTTACTCCTTTAATACTGTGTCCAGAAGGTGCATTTAAAAAGACAAAATATTTGGCATGTCAAGAACTCAATACATTTAATGTTTTAAGGTAATATTATCCTTTGTGTCTTAGAAGGATCCTTTTACTTTTCGATTAGAGCGTTTAATACATAATACAAATTTTGTGTTATAATTTAAACACTATTTGAGATCGGAATGTATTACGATTGCAAAGTTGTCAAAGATGTTATGGGGAACTTTTTATACTCTCGACTTGGTGCAAAGTATCTTGTTAACATTGTTATTCTAGCCAGGTGAGGACATGAGCCCTTGTACTTCAAGAAAATTCAAATGCGCTTTCATCAGATTTTGTTTAAAAAAACGATAAATACGTTCTCCTATATTCTTTAGAGGTTTACTTATGGTATTCTCAAATTAGCAATATGTGAACCTGTATTGGTTATAGGATTGCTTTAAGTATCAGAAAATTCCTGCGTATTTTACCAAAATCATTCGCGGGAAACCAGTCGTGCAGTCCTCTACATACATGAAAATGCCATAAATTTCGCGCAAGTGAGTTCCAAATTTTGCAAAGTTGAACAACGATTATGCGCCTGGCAAATCATGTTTTGTTAAAACTCATTTAATTCGTTGCTGTCGAGCTTGTGGTTTGTACAGTGATTTTTTGAACATAGCAAAAGCGCTGTCCCGAGGGCTGCTTGATCGGGGATTTGTTCGGCCTTTGTTGAATTCGTCCCTCGGGAGATTCTGTGGCCGTCACCGTGGCATCATTGGGGGATATGGCGTGTCAGTGTCCCGGGTGAAAGTGGACATTGTGCTGTTGGCGGGGCGGGGCGTGCTTGCCCTTCCGGAGCACCTGATGTCACTCTCAGTTTCACTGGAGTTCACACTGTGAGTGCCTTTGTTCTGAATGTTGTGGTTTCTGGTTCTGTGCTTTGTGTCTGTCTGGCGTCATTGTTTTTGTGTCTAACGTCATTGTTTTCTGTGTTCTCGTTTTTGCCCTGTCTTTCGACTTCGATTTTTGTGAATTTCACCCCTTTGTTCCTTCGGTATGCGCCTCCTGTAAATAAAAATGACAACAAAAGTCAGAATCGATAAAAGGGAGAGACCATTAAGAAAATCCGTATAACATACGAAAGAATCAGGGAAATACATCCCAACACAGAACATTTTTGGCAAGCCGTCATATTCCCGACTTGGAACGGGCATTTTATAAATAAAATGCTGGGTTAACCCAGGTTCAATGATGCATCAACCTCCCGCTTATATGACAACTAACTATAGCTTTTGTGTGCCCAGGTTGTGTTAAATGTCAAAGTCATAATATTGTCAAAATATTGATTTTTTTCTCACAGGTGAAATGTTTTTGTCGTTCGATGTACAAGTCTTGTCTCATACAGGTAATTGAGACACTTACCTACTATTCCCAACTGGTAAGCAGTTACTCTTATTTGATGCCTTTATTTTATAGGGCAATTTTGAATCTACAAAAGAATGCAACATACTTGTTTAGTTTGCATCTTCATATATACCGGTTTGGTTAACTGCAGGTGTAAGAAATTTCATTGTTAAATCACAAATATCCCGGGGTTCTTATGATATGTGAGGTCTAAGCTGGTTCTGATCGGTTAGATACATTTTCATTTTAACGAAGTTTTGATAAAGCACAGTGTTATTTCTCGCCCAATTTTATTTGGAATGTTACACATTTATTATTAGAGAAAAAGATTACACCACACTATCCCGATTATTGCAATATTTTATCCCATTTCGATGGTTAAATTTAATTTTAAAAAGTTGGGCAAGTCTGGCAATAATAATTTTAGAATTTAACTATTTCTAGTGGATAAAATATGGTAATGAATGATATCCTGTGGTGTAATCTATATATACCAAATTAACGAATTTATTTGCGTTATGTGCATGTGTTAGAAAAATCCCCCACCCCTAAAAGCAGAATAATATAAAATATGAATAAAATCAAACAGAACAAAAAAGCTACAATTACGAAACATAAGAGATGAATATCAATATGTTTTTAGACCACATTTGTCATACAATCTACAAAACAATTACAACCTATGATAAATCAGGGAAACTGTTTTAATATTTGAAAACTTTATTTCTTAACGTTCTCGGTTTATGTTCCTTTTTATAATTATCATGTCAAATAATGACAGTTCGACCTTGTTAAAGCATGAAGAGCATAATTGTAGGTACCACAAGACGGGATTTTTTATGTTTACTTAATCATAGGGAAACGGGACAGATAAAGGGGAGGTTTGGGTACCCATAAACCGGTTTAACCCTGCCACTGGCTTTTGCTAGTGCCGATACCATTTCCGGCCGTCCCGAGTTCCTATCGTTGTTCACATTTGTCTTTTGTTTTATTTGTGTTTTTTTTCTGTGTTGTTCCCTAGCATATTGTTGCATGTAATTATAATTTTCAGCAATTGTATGTGTTTACTCTTGTCCCTTTTATTTCATTTATTCTTTTTTAATGAATTTGCTATGCACTTAATGTTTATACATTATACATAGGCAAGATTGGGAGAGACAATTATCTTCCCAAGTATCCTAAGTTTCGTTTTCATCATATAGGTAATATTCTTTCACTGAACAATCCTAAAGTTAGGGATAACATTTATCGTATAAACCCAAATTCACTTGAAATGAAAGAGGCCATTGATAAACAATCATCAGCCGTATACATGAATTTATACCTCTATACTGATTACTCTTGGAGTCAGTAGACAAAACGTAACGATGATTTTGACTTTCAATTAGCGAACTCCCCATTTTTTAGCAAAAATATTCTCATATGCCCGGCATATTGCGTCTATATATCACAATTTTAATATTCCTTCGCTAATATTTTGCCTGTAATTTGTACACATTTTTTTTCAAAACATCAATACTGTGACACAAGAAGCGGTGTAAATGAAATGTGGATTTTGAAAAAATCCAAAGATCTACTTGACATCTTAAACTCTAGATCATTATCACACTGAAACGGCATTAAAACTTTCGACTTCTTCACTCTTTACTATTATTCCTCATGAACAACTAAAATCTTGGCTGAAAGGTTTAATTCATAGATGTTTCTCACGTAAGAACGGTGAACGAAGATATAGGTACATTGTTGTAGGTAGAGAACAAGCGTACTTTGTGAAAAATGACTCCGAATTGGAGAAAAAATATACAGAGGAAGAAGTGATTAAAATGTTAGAGTTTTTGATCGACAATATATTTGTCCAGTTTGGAGGACTTGTTTTTCAACAGACTATCGGAATTCCTATGGGCACAAGCTGTGCGCCTCTCCTAGCCGATCTGTTTCTTCACTCTTATGAAGCTTTATTCAAAATACAGATAAAAAAACTGGCCAAATCCTTCAATTTTAGCTTCCGTTATTTAGATGATATTTTGTCACTAAACAACCCTCGCTTTGGTGATTTTCTTCATTTGATCTATCCAAAAGAACTCGAAATTAAGGATACCACAGACACTTCTACATCAGCCTTACCCTTGACCTTCACCTTGAAATTGACAACAGAGGTAGACTTCAAGCAAAGCTGTTCGATAAACGCGATGACTTCACCTTTCCAATACTAAACATCTCCCAGCTCATTCGCTATTCAAGATCCTGTGTTCGATACGGTAACTTCCTTGATAGTGCTCGGTTGCTCACAAATAGGCTACCTCAACAAGGGTATGTTACCCAAAACTTGAAGTCATCTCTTCAGAAGTTTTACGGTCGACATCACCATCTTGTGGACCGCTATGGGATATCTGTTTCCCTGATGTCAACAGATCTTTCCCTCTAAAGCTTAATTGTTGTTACCTGTTCCGGATTTGACTTTAATACCTAATTTGACATGTTCAACACGGCGGGTGTCTTATAAGAAGCAGGAGATGCTAACTCTACCGGTGCACATGATCTCACCCATGGTTTTTTATTGGGTCCCTGTTGCTCATCTTTGTGTGTGTATGTCTTCATTTCTCTTTTATGTGCCGTACCCATATTGTGTCTCTGTTTTTTTTTCTTTTTTTTGTTTTTGATGTTGCCACTGTCCTTGGATTGTTCGTTTTGGATTGACAGTTCGGTTCTCACTTACCTTTCTATCATAAATTTATACATCAAGGTTATGTTCAACCATTGTTGGAATTGCCTGTTCAGAAGATTTACGGCAGTTACCATGATTTGACAGATCGCTATAATGATTCTATTCTACAAATGGGTATCGATGTCATTGGTTAGAGGCAGATTTTATAGCCGAGCTGAAAAACACCTACTAAATGCTTTTCTTTACCAGTGTAGTGGATGCCAAACTTAACATCCTGATGATACCTCAAGTTTTTGCTAGTGCTTTAGTTTTGATACACTCTTGTTCTTTTTTGTCAATTGAATTTCGATTGCAGAGGTATTTGATTTAATATAAAGAAAACAAATCGTTTCGTAAAGTTTAAATGTTTCCATATCAATGAAATAAGGAAGATTTACCTCCAGCTCCAGATTTAGGTATCATGCAGCGATTGAGATAGCACGAACAATCCTCTTCTGATGGAACACAATAGCATGGATTCTTCGGGCTTTTTAGAAAATCATATCCTATGGTATAATCACAGGTACATTTTACATCCTGCTGAGTATCTGTATTATTATATACAACCTGTCCTTCTTCGTTACAGTGAGACTTCCTATATAAACAACCACTACTTTGATTTGTATAGTGTATATATGGCTGGTAGTAGTCTTTTGCACAAAACTTACTGTCAAAATTTAACTGAATCACTATTCGTTCACCTATCGAGAGAAATAAAGCCGGAATTTAACATATAATAACTGGTTATAGGTTGGTGGTGTTGTGGTTGGTTAACCTGATGTAAGATGTAATAATTTTCACACACACAAAAAAAAATAGTTACTCTCAAAAATTTTCAAGTTTCAGCTCATCTGGCCTAAAAGGCCATGTGATCTTTTACCATCGCGTTGCGTCCGTCGGTAGCCGTTTGTCTCTTGTAAACTTATTCAGAAATCTTCTCCTCTGAAACCACCAGGAAATTTTTTAACAAACTTAGTCTGAATAATAACCATTGTTTATAGTTTTAAAAAAGTGTCCGATAATTCTAAGGACAAAACAACATGGCTGTCATTACCAAAAAATTCATTTTTTTTTTGGTAAAGTAAGCGAGAACCGAAACTTCAGTCAAAAGAACGAACATTCCATATATAAAACTGCTACATATATTAATATGTCATGGTATTTTAATTTTTGATAAAATCTAAAACACTGTTGCAATTATTGCAATTTCTGTAAAATTTCTTCCTGTGTAATATATATATATATATGCATATTCACAGATTGAAATAAATCTGTAATAATAAAAGCCAGGCGTTCAAGGATCTACTTTTTTCCATTTATGAAGACAATATGAGTATCTATTAAGGACTTATAGAGTTTTTTTTTTAATTTATGTTTATGTATATACGTCTGTTCCTTTTTTGTTATTCGTTTTGTTTTTCGCAAAAACTATTTGTGATAGAGGTTGATGTTGGCTAAGTTGTAATTGCCAAATTGAAACTTCTGATTTGATAAACTTTCACAGCAAATATTTCAATAAACGAGA
>MJUU01001683.1:0-14963 GCA_002080025.1 Modiolus philippinarum
TGGGGTGTAAATTTGGGAATTTAATTGTAAAATTAAACCTAATGTAAAAATAAAGTAAATGAGAAGTTTTCAAGAGAAATAAACTTGTATTATATTTCTAAATTTGAAATTTAATGTTCATATAAGATGCATTTAATTTTCCAATAAATGTATCATTTCGTGCAGTGATAAATCAGTTACATTTGTTAAACTTTCGCGCTCGTTTTGTTTCCTTTTTGTCTCTTGTAAACTATATGGATCAGTACTAGAACTCTTTAAACTATCATATGTAGTACAAAGTGATGCCAACACATTCATCTCATTTTGCATTTTGGATATTTTAAAATCAGCACCCTCAGCAAATAAAGAGTTTCTAATTTTAATGACAAATTGTGTTTTAATTTGGCAAGAACATAGCCACTGATATACCTTATTTTTCCTCTTGCAGGTGATGATAATGCCTCCTCAGTTGATATGTTTTTAATCGATTCCGGATTCTGAAGGTTTAAATGACTTGGTAAGTTTTCAAAAAACTGTCTTTCAATGTGAAATAATACAGATGTTAAGAACTGATATTGTGGACCACATGAACTGTTGTCTTTGTAATAATAAGTCAATAAAGACTGTGTGCTGTTAATGTATTCATCAGAATTAAGATAGCCATGAAATTTTGTAAAGAAGTCACTTTGCTGTTTTGAAGTAAATGTCATTTCACCCTCTGGAAGTGTATTTAAACCTATGTCTTCAATGACTGAATACTGAGATTGAAACCATTCTTCAAATTTATCAAATTTTTCAAAAATTAAAAGTTTGAAAGACTTCATACTGTCTTCCATAGGAGTGTCAACAAATTCATTGAGAACAAAATCTATTGATGTCTTAGCCGATGATGACTCTTGATCAGCTGTCAAAATACTTTCCTCAAAAATTTTATTTAAAGTCTCTAATTTTTCTATTTCACTATCTGAGAAATCTGAGTCTGAACTAAATTTTTCATCAATATAATTAAAAGACTCTTTGTGGTCATCATCCTCACTATCATTTATTTCCTCGTTCTTTTCTCGGCAACATGAAAGGTCATCAGTTAAAGTTCCAACAGTAAAGTTTTGGTAAAACTGTATTACATAGCTGGGATGTTTTGTGCATAAATTTTTCCTGAAATTCTTATCCCGAAGGCCTTCAACATTTTGCGCCCTACCCACAGCTACACCAATTTGTCCTGGGGAGAAACAGTATTCACAGTTTACTACAAGATTATTAAGGCTCATTCCTTGTGCCTTATGTATAGTAATAGCATAGGCTAATTTCAGAGGTATTTGCGTACGCTTTGCAACAAATATTTTATCCACAGGGTCATATGTAGTAAAAACAGCTGGCTTTATTGTAACCATGCATAATTTATTGTCAATAAAAAAATTCGCTTCAACTGAATCTATGTTTAGTTGACTAACGGTACCAACGAATCCGTTCACCAATGAATCACTTAAATTTCTCACTAAAATTACAGTACAACCAACTTTAAAAGCTAAATTTTTTGGAGCCAAAAACTTTCTCAAATAATAATCTGACCCTTCATCATTTGCTCTGTTTGTTTTAAGTTCTCCCGGTAAATCATGTAACTTGTTATAATTAAACAGGTCAACGTCCAAATTTCGAGCAAAAAGTTGAACAGCATTATCCTCATTGGGTAAAGAACGATCCAAAGATTTCAAAAATGCAACAGTTTCATCTGATGGCTCTCCTCTCTCAAGTTCATTTATACACTGAATTAGGACAGTTTCACTTTGTCTATGAATAATATTTAATTGTATTTTGTGTGGGAAACAGATATCAAACCAAGGTAGCCTGAAACAGTAGTTTCCAAAATCTCCATTAAGTTTATTTTGAACAGGGGGTAGCTGATAAAAGTCGCCAGATAAAATTACTTGTATCCCTCCAAAATAGCCCTCATTTCCTCTAATTTTCCTACACAGGTTTTCCACTTGACATAATGTTTTAGCACTGACCATCGACACTTCGTCAATTATCAAAACATTATTGGTTTCTATATTGTGTTTGACTGTTTTAAAACGTTCATCAGTTTGTACAAGGTGAACGAGTTCTTCATTAAGATGTCGACCATCCTCTATCCCTGCCCATTTGTGCAATGTCTGGGCCCCAAGATCCCCATACAAGGTTGCGGCTATCCCAGTTGAACACACTATGGCAACTTGTTTTTCCCTTTCACGTTGGGTTGTTATTATACGCTTGATAAGGAACGTTTTACCTGTTCCACCCTGGCCACTAATAATAAGATTGTGGCCCTTATTAGCCAGATCAAACGCCAACTGTTGATCTTCATCAAACATTTTGTTTATATTGTTCGAAAATCTCTTACCTTATCGTGCTTTTCATAGTAGATCGGAACTCCTCGATTTTCCCGCTATTTCCAGACTGAGTTATCCCTCTTTAGTCGTTGACCACCCAGATGTCGTTGTTTTCAAATATCCGTTGATCGAGGTTGAATGGAAGAAAAAACAGCAACACCGCGAGTGAAAATTCGTTTGTGTAGGACTTAAATGTGACAATTACCGCTTGGATTGTAGATATTCATTGACGATAATGATCGGGCGAAGGGGAGAAGGTGTCACACTTACGGGTAGGTGCAATTTTTATTGATTTTTAATCAATTGTTCCCAGCAGGTACCCCGAATAGCCAGAATGAAGTTGGCAACCTTTCGCTTCGCTCTATACACCGAAAGGTACATTGATAGTAAAATAGCAAATTGACGATAAATATGTGTTATATGAGTACAAAATAGCACAAATAAATGACAAATAGTGAGAAACGGAAAAATATGATAATTGGGGGGAGGGGCTATATGAGGTCCAAAAGAGGGTCCTGTCCTCAAGCACCTGTGGAAAAAGCAATTAATAAAGCATGTTCCGCCGGTGATGAAAAGTACAATTATTGTTAGATACATTTGACCACATTGAATTTGACATTAGGAATGCAATAAAAAGTGCATGTGGAAGTGGGGCAGAAGATTTAGTGTAGTTATTGCTAAATAGATTTGATCACAAAATGTTTGATGCAAAAAATCAATGAATAACGCATGTAACAGAGGCGAAAAAAAATAGTACAATTGTTGATAGATGCATTTGAGAACAGCCTATTTGATATAAGAATGTCATTTAATAACGCATGTGAAAGAGGCATTGAAGAAACAGTACAATTACTGCTTAAAACATTTGATCACGGTATCTTTGATAAAAGAAAAGGAATGAATATAGCATGTTATGAAGGCAACGTAGAAACCGCATGTATGTTGTTAGAGGCATTTGACCACAGTTTTTTCGATCCAAAACAGTCATTTAATAACGCATGTGAAAGTGGTAAAGTGGAACTTATAGAATTATTGTGGAAAACATATGATAAAAATATACTTGATGTGGAAACGACAATGAATTAGATATGCAAGCACAGAAGTATAGACTTAATATATTTTGACCACAGTTTATTGGATGTTAGGACAAATATGAATATTTTTTGCAAAGAAGGAGAAGGAGAAGTAGTGAAGTTATTGTTGGAGATGTTTGATCACAGTCGGTTTGCTTTAAATGAAGCATTCAATAATGCATGTGAAAGTGGCAAAAAAGAGGTCGTAAAGTTATTGCTAAAGGTATTTATCCGTAGTCGGTTTGATGTGAAAGAAGCAATGAATAATGCATGTAAAAGTGGCGAAGAAGAAGTAGTAAATCTATTAATAGACACATTTGATCATAGACTGTTTGATTTACGTGAAGCAATGAACAATGCATGTAAACGTGGCGAAGAAGAAGTTGTAGATTATAGTCTGTTTTCTGTAGAAGAGGCGATGAATAATGCATGTGTAAGTTATTATGATGATCTTGTAGAACTAATGTTACAAAAAATTGATCACAAAGTATTTAACCTAAAGGATTAAAAAAATAATGCATGTATGACTCGGAGTGAAGAAGTGGTGGAGTTGTTATTAGAAACATTCGATAACGATCTGTTTAATGTTAAGGAGGCAATGGATTACGCATATGGCAATTTCAATACAGAAGTGGTAGTCTTATTGTTAGAAACATTTGACAGTAGTCGGTTTGATTTTGAAACGGCCTTTAATACTGCATGTATGAATGGAAGCGTACGTACCAGTGGTGGCGTTATCTTTAGAAACAGTCGATAACAATTTGTTCGATGTTAAGCAGGCAATGGAAAACTCATGTTGCAGTCAAAAGATAGACGTAATATTCTTATTATTAGAAACATTTGATGATAGTGAGTTTAATTTAAAAACAGTCTTCAATAATGCATGTCTGAATGGAAGTGTAGAAGTGGTAGATCTTTTGTTGGAAAAATTCGATCATAGTCTGTTTGATGTAAAAGAAGCATTGTATAATGCATGTCAAAATGATAGTATAGTTGTTGTCGAGTTTATGTTAGAAACATTTGATAAAAGTTTTTTTGATGCAACAAGGGCGCTTAGAATTGCGTGTCAAAAAGGGGCATACAAGTAGTTATTATTCTGCTAGAAACATTTGACTATCACATGTTGGATATAAATGCAGTGCTTAAAATAGCAAGACGCAATGGCCAGGAGAACTTATGGTTTTACAGAATGCAGTCACAGTAGAGAAAGGTTTATTTGAAACTCCTTTTAAAGTTGTTCCTCAATTAGGACTTTTAGAAGATGCTACATTGGTTATAATTTTATACCATTTTTCTTCCTTTTTTGTGTCCTTCACGAGGCGTAATCATTGTGAATACGCTTCGTCTTTGTTTGAATATATATATAGTTATTTAAAGCTATATATAGCTTTTTCATACAAGTACACTCACAAGTATCTTTTAAGTTGATCCATATATCTGTATTTATGCATCATGTCCGAACACAATTGTAAGGATATTTTTTTTCTTGCTTGTGAAATTTAAAATAGAAATAACTGTTTGATTATATATTATGTTTGCTTTGAGAAATTGCTTTCACCACGACATCATAGATAGATATGAAATGTCAGTGTCACAAGTAAAAACTGACATTTTCAGCTAGATTGGCGTCTTCCCGGATTTGACAGTACCGGTTTTGACTCTACCCTGGATTGAACCATTGACAGTGTGACGGGTGCTGTGCACAGAGCAGGACATGCTTACCCTTCCGGACCATCTGATGTTGCTCTCGGTTTTTATGGGAGTTCACACTGTCAGTGCTTTAGTTTTCAGTGTTGTCTTGTTAAATTTTAGTTTTGTCTTCGTCAGAAATGTTTGTGGTACGGATTTGTCCTTATCCATGTTTGAATACTTAAGTGATTACAAAGGCTTTTCAAAATTTCACCTTGGTACTGTTTGAGGGTTAGAGAAGTAACACGTACCATTGCTCTCAATTGGATTTGTCTCAGGGTTAGAAAATGACAATAACCAATCAGTAACCTAACAGATATTTCAAAACATATGCCTCACTGGCCGTGTGACGGGTGCTGTGTGCAGAGCAGGACATGCTTACCCTCCGGAGCACCTGATGTCACTCTTGTTTTTCAGAGTTCACACTGTTAGTGCTTTAGTTTTTTGTGTTGTATATGTAATGTTTGTGTGTTTTGTGGTCATGTGGTGTCTTTGGTCTTCCGTCTTTTGGTGTTCTTGCTTTTGCCTTGTCTCTGGACTTTGATTTGTGTAATTTTGTGCTTTGTTCCTTCGGTATTCTACTGCCGTTGTTTTCACCATACACCATCTTTTATGTATTCATTTCTTTTGATATCATTTCTGCATTAAGGTAACATGATACCGAAAAACGTAACGTCACGAGTTATCGTTCTTTACGTTACGGCCAATTATGTTGAAACTACTGAACGTTTTGAAATATCATGATTCAAATGAAAATAATACTCGATTACACTCGGCTATGATATATATATATAGTCTTATTAATTCTCAATTAGTTTTATAGCTAAATCTTTGACATTATCCGAATGGCAAAAAGCAAGAAGAAGTTGTAATAGCGTATGTTTCGACCAGTGCCAAATTTGAATCGTAGACGATGGAACCGATTACAAAACGATGTAATCGTCCAAATTGTGGATGATGCGCCAACTTTGAGTAAGAGAGCTCCTTCACCTTTAAAAACCTTGAAATCTTTAATATTAAAGCTCAGTTTACATGTGAATCTGAAAACATAATATTAATATAATCTTAGAATTGCATTTCCGCAATCTTATTTTCTATATCTTCTGTCTTGTGTAGATTTATCGTGAATAAGACGAGTATAAATAATGTTTACAATAGGCCGATTGATTGTTACTTGCAGAATTTTTTATTAAAGAATTTTTTTTTTCGAAAATAAGGAGTATCTCCTTCTTGCATAGCTCTTTCCTCAGCTGCTTTTGGCTTTCCTGTATAGATCTTATTTGAAATTTGTTCTCTATCAGTCTTTACACATGTTTCGGTATTCAGATTCCATATATTTTGATTATATCTGCATTAAAGGGACATAAAGTTTCGAAATGCGCATATGCAGTGTCGAAATTAACAACTTCGGAATTATGTTATTTATAACAGATCGTGATAAACATTGTAAATTATAGAAATACAGTTCCAGTACTAAAACATTTCAAAGTACAGCTACATGTAATATTTTTGACAATTATCATGTAATCTCCCAATGTCATCTATCTGGTAACATGCTCTTTTGGTAAAAAAAAACATTTTTTGTTGAGACAGGAAATGCGCTCAATCTTCATATAAACTTCAACCGTAACCATATCTAGCAAATCAGTACCACTGCAATCCATTTTAAAACTCAGAATCACAAATGAAAAAATATGCAATTCATCGCAATTTATCAAAGTAGGTCGTAGAATTTTAACCAGAGATGATCCAAAGAAAACTACTCTATTGATCGTTCAAAACCTAGTCTTAACATCAAGATCAAAATGATCAAAAAGTCATATATTAACTGTGTTAAGAAATAAGGAAACGAACAACCAACATTTTTTTTCACATCACTATAACTGAATAACTAAATACCGAACTTACTGTAAATTTAATTTCTGCATCTGGCCATTCCAACAACTAATGTCTCATCAGTGCACATAAAATCTAAGCATTTGGAAAACCACATTTGAATTCATGCCTTCAGTCTCTGGTAGGTATTTTACTGGTTACATTAAGGTTTAGTGTAGTTTTTTTGTAAATATGTCATTTTTTATATATAGTTTACTTGTTTTGAAAAAGACTCGGATAGAGGAGTTGAAAAATAAACAGCATACTCGTGCTATTCACATTGTTCAAACTTAAAGTCTCTAAATAAATCACATTGCGTGTATATGTTTAGATCGAGTGTTATGTTTTTGCTCTGTCTTATGGTGCATATATATATATATGTGTGCGTGTGTGTGTCTATGTTACAGGGAATCTTTGTAAATAGGGATTACAAAATCATAGAATACTTAAATGATTTATTAAGATTTTTCAAGCCAAATGTAATAAAATATATCTGCATTTTACCTGCAATAATTAGCAATAATTATGTCAAAAATTAAGAACAGTTACAATTATAAACAGTTATGTTAAATGTCAAATTATATTCCCCTATGCAGTATCTTTGAAAAATTCCAAACCTGAGAAAAACCTTTTTTTTTGCTGGGGACCACTTAAAAACTATTGTGGCAAAGTTTAATTTTTTGGTCGAATAGTTTCAGAGATGACATTTAAATGTGTTTTCCAATAGTTCTATTGTAAATTATGTTCCCTGCTGGTGCCCACCATAGATATGGCACACAACTGTAAAAAAAATGTGAAAAACACCTTTTATACAGGGGACCACCAAAGGCATATTATGGCTGAGTTGTGTTCCAATTGGCCCATTATAAATGTCAGAGGAAAAGCTCACCAAGGCAGCCGCAGAATGAAATTTTCTTTCTGATCGATATTTATAATACTAAAATTTTCCATTTACTTCTTTTTAAAATCTGGAAATTATTCATTTCTACAATTATTTCAAATCTGAAAATTGGATTTTTTTTCTTGATTTTATGAAATCAAAGGCATTATAATTAGACCTGCACAAATTAATTCAATATAAAACTTTACATTTTGTTTTCAATAAATTAAAGTTATATGAGAATGAACTGAAGTCAGAACCAAACAAAAGACATACCTTGGTAAGTGGTATTAATCTTTCTGGGTTTTCTTAACATTTTGCACTTGTAACAAATTATGCCTGAAATAATTTGGTCAATCTTTGTTTTTGAGAGGTGTAATTTTTATTGTCCATTTGGATTTTGTAGAGTTCTGTGAAAGTTCTTTCTTTTTGATCCTCAATGATAACAAAATACCGAAGTTACTGTGAATTTAGTTATAGCATATGTTCATTTTGACAACTTACATCTCTTCAGTGCAGATCAAATCAAAACATTGGATATAATAAACTTTTATCTACTTTTATCTTAAGAACTATTGATTTTCAACACTTCTAAGAAGTCTCAAACTGGACTCGCTGACAAAGTTGAGTTGAATTCAACCGAAAACCGGTATATAAAAGTCCTTGTAATTATTCAAGATTTATATTGAAAAGTAGTTTCTCCCAAATTTTATGTGAATTTTGTATTAAACTATAAAGATATTTGTTAAGATGGACAGTACTTATAATTACTGAAATCAAATTTTGTGTAGAATGTATTTTTATATTGTAATAAATGTTCAATTCCTTAATAAACAAACCATGAAAACCCTTTTAAATGTTATTTTATTTGGAGTATTGCGGGTCAGGGAAAATGTGTAAATATTCCAACAAAAATCAGGGATTACATGTAATTACTGGTACAATTAAGGGATTACACGTATTTCCTATGCGATTTAGTGATTACATGTATTCCCTGATTTTTTAGGGATTACACGTTATCCCTGATTACACAGATTCCCTGTAACATATATACAACCCTATGAGTATAATTTGAGGGTGCATATTTTACCAGTGAATTCTCATTCATCATGTACATAGCAATGTATAACAAATCAGTACAAAAAATGTTTGGAAGATGAACGTGCAAAGAAAATGTATTCCGTTTAATCATTGAGGCATGTTGTTTATTTGTGTTATTGGTTTTCATATCAGAACGCAGATTATCTATTGGCTGCTAATATAACCAATGTTGTACAATATGTGCAGATGCATTTCCTTTATCTAGTTCAATTTAACTGTGTACAAATATAAAATATAGGCAGTTGTTCTTTGACAGTTTTTTATATCTAAATACCGAGTAATTGACTATGTTTTTATGAGTTACAATGAAAATAAAATAATTTCTTCATATGCGTGCTGTTTACTATGTTATTTTTTATATTAAATTTCATTTGCATAATTATGTTTTTAGCTCATTTGCGTATGGAATTTTCTCAGTGAAACACATCTTCAAATCATGATTTAGTCATGACTTGCTAACATCAATAGATTCCATCTTTTTTATTTGGGGCATTTACCAGATTAGGCGCGACAAAATATATGCAGACTTTTCTAAGGTATAACACATTTTAGTCTTTAGAACTCACTTGATGTACATATTTACTTCAGTTATATGTCTGTCTACCTGGTTTAATTAATAATTTGACATCAACTGCACTGAAAATACATACATTGTCGAAATGGCAATATACAGAAACTAAATTCACAGTAACTTCGGTACTTTGTTATTTTATGTTACTGTGTTTATCCCCATCATATTATCTCGGATATCTTGATGATCACCATACATTTGTTTGAAATCACAAGAGACTACTAATCAATTAACTGACGTGCAAACTCCAGACCCATTACCAAATGACAATGAAGTTATGTACCCTAAGTTATTACTCCTCATGTTTATGTCCGTATTTGGTTCTTTCGGTTTCATTTTTCACAATTGACTCAGTCCTATTGCTAACTGAATTTTACTGTTGTTACGATTGTTTTTTATTTATCAAATTGGCTATAGGGGGAAGGTCTGGGCCCAATAAAACTAGTTTAACTTCGCCGCAGCAGGTTTGCGCCTGTCCTAAGTCAGAAAATTTATGAAGCCTTTGTGTGTCGTGTTTGTTTTCTAATAAGTTTACTTAATGTCTATAGGAGTCTAGGATGATGTTTATTTCGCTGAATTTGATTACTCTTCATTTAGGGACAGACTCCGACCTGCCGGTGGGTGTGGGGTTTCCTTACCGTTCAATGAAAATCTTATGGTAGCTTTGAGTTGTTATTACTCCCCTTTGCATCGTTGCCTCTTTGACACATTCCCCGTTTCCCCTTTTTTCTATTCTCCGATTAACAATGAAGGTATATGGAGTAAAATTTAATTAAATGAGACAAAGTCTCTTAACTAAGCAATGGAACAAACGCTTTTCTTGTTGTTATGCATCTTGAAGTCCCCATGAGGCCTTAACCACGAGCTTTACACATACCTCATAGTAATTTCAAGCCGGCCTCTAGCTCTGTTTTGAGATGAATTAATATCCCGGGGGGCGGCACCTATTTTCAAAAATGCTAGGGAGTTCCTCCGGAACCTTGAAACCCATAACCCTTTCTAGACATTTTTTTGTCGATTTACATACCCCTGTAAAAAAATCCGATATAGAAATTAGGAAACCCCATCCTGGACAACCCAATTAGCTGTAATATTACATTTTAGAACATATTCACTCCTCCTCGACCAATGAAAAATTTTCATTTGGAGCTTTAATTTTCATAAACAATACTTTTCTATGTGATTTTAGAAGGTCATTGGCAGTTATGGACCATCTGGCCGAAAACAGATTTATGCCTAGGGCCATGTTTATAACTGTTTGTAATGACAACTTCCTATCATCACAAACTGAAGAGAAGCTTGAATAATAATGAAATTAATAACAATTTTATTTCAATAAAAAAAAATGTATTTAGATTGGAAGATCTTTTTAAGCATCAATTAACTTCACAAATGAAAAATATTGATTTTTAAACAAGAAAAGTTCCTTTCAAAATTTCCTTTCTTTTCTAATAAATTGTTCATTTGCTTCTCAATCATTAAGTAAAATATTTTTGAAAAAAATGAATTATTTTGGGCATTTGTAAAGATTTAGTATAAACTGCATAATGAAAACCTGACTTTACAAAAAAATATATCGCGACATGTAAAACTTCTTCGAAAGGGTGTGATAAAGTAAATTATTTAAAAAAATGAATTATTTTGGGCATTTGTAAAGATTTAGCATAAGCCCGACTTTTCAAACATATTTATGTAACGATTTTCAAAAAGCTATATCACAACTTGGACTAATATAACATATTATATTAGTCCCAGATCACAACAAATAAAACTACTTCATAAGGATATGATTTATTTTGGTCATTTGTAAAGATTTAGTATAAATCACATAATAAGAACCTGACTTTTTGTCATTCATAAAGATTGGGTCAATGGGGTATATGCGGAAAGTGCGGCTTGCCTGTTCAAGCCAAAGGGAAACGGGATTGAGGCAATAAATCGTTGAAAAACGGACCTGAAAACGAGAAAAGGGTGCCCAGCATTAAGAATTGAACCAGTGAAACGGAAAAGTGACCTCTTTTTAAAGTCTTTGTAAAATATTTCCCGCGACTTTGGATCAGAAAATCGGCAAAAATACGGCATTTCGGATCTACAAACTGTGTTTTGAATATGCTCAATGAAAATGTATAGTATATTTTACCCGACCGATGAACAGAACTAGCCACTAAAGTGTATTCGTTCAAATTATGAAGTGCTGAATTTCGAACTGTCGTCTGACTGGAATACAAGTTCTTATAATTCTACACGTCTATTTTCATTTTTGTAGCAGGAAAATATTATCTAACATGTTATTGGCGGATCCAGAGGGGTGTTCCCTTTTTCTAGACAACCGTGTATTTTTTAATGAATATCCTGATGTTTTATAAGAATACCCAAAAAAATTTTCGCGCTTCGTTCCGCTCGGCCAAATTTCCTTTCATTTTAAATTGGAACCCCCCTTTATTTAATTGCCCGGATCCTCGCCTGCATGTTTTACATTTTATACATAACTGCATTGGTATTTTTTCGCATTTGCTTATCCAAAGGAACCCTCTTGAAAATAAATTTTTATTACCTCAGCCTACACTTAAAATGCGATCTAACTCTATATATATAAGATAACCTCGTTTTAAGGAGGGATCCTCGCGACAGCTTTTAAGTGAACTTGAAGTTCACTAATGAACGCGAAAATATCTGTCATGGATAAGCTACCTATTCCAAAAAATTGAACTTCGCGACAGCTAAGAGAACGCGAAGTGCACTTGAAAAGTGAACTTCAAGTTCACTTTAAGTGCACTTATTGGAACGTTGCATCTGCACCCATCTGTATGTCATATTTTAATGCAATCAGGACTGGTGCTATTTTAAACATATGTTATATTCTTATTTGCTATTCTACCAGCAAAACCTATTTCTAGTTTATAACGTCAGGATACATAAAATTATTTAAAATCAGTACGACTTTGTTGATGATGTTCTATGTTACATCTTACAAAGCATTTTAATGCTTAAAGTCATATGTAATAATACTTTTACGATAGTGGGATGTGTCTAGATTTTATTCTTGCAAAATTGATATGACTTGCCCGTTTGTCTTAGAGCTATTCAAAAGTTTTTGAGATTTATATAAAGATTCTAAATAGTTAACAACTTTTTTTCTGGCACAGTTGAACCAAAAGAGTACACAAAAGGTTGTTGAATTTAAACTCCTCCCCTTAGAGTGCGCTTTGCAGACTCGTGAATGATGATTATAATTATGGATGACCCCTAGGCATATTGAATATTTACCGTTCTTTAAATCCATGAAGATTTGTTTGTTTTTTCATGTTTATATCAAATTAAAAAATGTGTCTTTCCTCATTTCATTCGAAAACCAATTCAAAATATAAAAATACAAATATACACATGATACTATATTTAAAATCTTTTAATGAAAATGAAGTAACAAATTAACTGTAATAGAAGTTTCAAATATTTTTCTTCCAGTCTTTAATCAAAAGAGAACAGTCTAAATCAAATGCGTCTTTCGTGCAAAACGATCCCACCTTTATGATGCATGAGTGAGTCAAAATGTTTAAATGTCAAGACCATTTGTGTCCCGATATTAAAAAAATTATCATATACAATTCCACTGACTGCCCGACTTCAGTCTTTAAAAATGATTAAAGAAAAAACGACAAAGTAAATGGACATCGATGTCTTTAGGCATCCTGAAACGTCTATGAAAAGCATAAAAAGTCTTAAGACCGATCTTATAAACATTTTTACGTCTTAAAATATCTTAAGACATTGCGTTTTATTTAGTAAACAATGTGGTCCTGATTATACAAGAGAAAGACACAACTACCAGGCTTCTTATCGGCATTTGTCTGATTCCTTAACTTTAAACTACACACTTAAACACAATCGTTACACTATCAAATAAAGTAAAACTATACAAAACAGAGATGTAGTAAGATTGCCGGTGATACAGCCATCCATAAAAAAAGAACAATTAGTTAAACTTCCACAGGTTAGGGGAACGGACAGGGAGTGGGAAAACCGGGAGTTAAGGGGCAGAAATCGGGAATTAATGAGGAGGGAACCGAGAGTCAAGGTTGAGGGAAGCGGGAGTAGAAAGCAAAATGTTTGGGGAGGGAACCAGGAGTAAACTGGTAAGGAAGCAGGAGCAAGGGGATTTGAACCGGAAGTCTGGGGGAGGAAAACGAGAATTGGCTACCACCTGTCCAACCCTCATATATACGGCTTTCAACAATGAATAAAAATCTATTCCACAAGATAGGATGTAAAGGGCCCTAAAATGTGAAACTATTCAACAAAAACGACATTTGACCCAATCTATTGAAAAGTAAAACAAAAAAGAGAGGGGGATAACACACAAAGGTAAAACATATGGAGGCAACGACAACCACTTGATTAAAGGTTCCTGGCTTGGGACAGGCACATAAAGTATCCTGCCGGGTAAAAAAATGTTTGTGAGCGCTCAAATCTCCCCCAACCTGGGAGCGTGGTACAAAAGTATAACAATAAAACAAATTGTAAAAATCAGTTGAAATTGGATTGAACTATTGAGGCCGATATAGAAAACAATTCTTTAATAAGTAACACAATAGGCAAAAAGAAGCATCGATCTCGAAAGAGTATCCTTATTTTTTGTGTTCTGGTTTTAAATCCAAAAGAAAATGATAAGCAATCAAGTTATCGTGACTGACATCCTTTTGGATCAAGTGTAACATGTCTAGTATAATGTTTTTAGATCTGCTCTGCAATTTGCACAACTATTTACTGAATAAACATAATTACTACATTGTTCGGATATAAAATTAGGTTTTTACATGTTTTAAGAAAATACCGAGAAACTAACTAAGATTATATTAACTGTCATGATTTATCCTTGATCCGATAAGAACATCCATTTTTCTTTACGGCGTAGAACATTGCTCCTGAAAATACAAGTCCCATGACACCAAAGTAGCCGCCGTATACTATAAACTGAAAATAAACGATTTCATTAATCGCAGTATTTGTACGTTTCATTTATCGCAGTATTTGTACGGAAATCACTATCAAAATCAAGATAAATTATTTAAAGACTATTATTAAGAATATTAAAAACTAAATTCAAAACTGCTTCTCTTTTTCTATCAAGGCCTGGAACGATGGATCTTGCGCTTCTTCATTTAAATCCTATTCTGCTTAGAGCTAACAGTTTAACTTTTATCAAATGCATTTACATCGAAACGTTAGAATAAAAGAAATAACAGATAACAACGATATGAATATACGTAAAACTCGATTATAAAAGGCCAAAGATAAACAGAGGAAAAAACGACAAGCTCTACACGTTTATCCAAAGAGGTCCCAGTGAAATCTAAAAAAAATATATAAACATTGCTAAATATCACTTGATCTTTATTTTTAGGAATATTTTGCAGATATATATATATATA
>MJUU01001688.1:9084-27762 GCA_002080025.1 Modiolus philippinarum
TATTTCGATATTTTTGGAAATGAGTACGTCTTTTTGGACTACTATTGAATTAATTTGAATTTAATGCTGCTGATGAGAGGTTACTCCTTGAAACATGTGTACAGCATAACAAAATTAACTGTATTTATGTAAGTTCGGTATTTTTTGTATTTTCAAAATCTCTACCCTCTGAATCATTTCTTTGAAAAGTTGTAAAAATCTAGAAATTAAAGGAATTAATGAAAACGTCTGAGTCAAATTATCTCACCTGCCTAGTTTTGGGATTATATTCCTTCATGCACATCTCCATATAGTGTTCTTCCTTTGTGTAAAGGTTTAAGAGGAGTTGTACTTGTGCACAGGAAATCAATAAAAAGTTAAAGTCAAATTATCTCCCCTTCCTGATTTCAGCCAATAATTATATTCCTTCATGTACATCTCAAAATAGTGTCCTTCTTTTGTGTAAAATTTCATCAAAATCCTTGGAATGGTTTAAGAAGAGTTGGCTTACAAGAATTGTGGACAGACAGGTTGATTCCTATATACCCATCAACTTCTTTGCAGGAGTTGTAACCAGTATAACTGATTTATTATACTATCTTTACATTTTTCCCAATCAACTATCAAAATGGCCCTTAAATAAATTTATGTTCCCTGCAAATGGCAATCTTGAATGTTATGCAGCCTTGCTGGTATGAGGTGTGAGCAAAGCTGATTGTTGAAGGCTTTATGCTGACTACAAGATGAAGAACAACAAAAAAGGGTTGTTAGATTGTTTAGTTCTACCATGTAATAGTAGAGACTTTTTCCATATCCTTTCATGGTTTATTACTGGATATATTTTTACAGAAAACCTGCCCAGGACTATTGTGAACTTGTGATGTTCAAGGAGAAATCCAATGTCAATCTATGTTCCCTGCTGGAAATAATATTGGATGTAGATTTGCCTTACTCATTTATTAAAGTTGGCTAACTAAGGACTACTACTGACAAATTTCTAGTAGTTTCAGAGGTGAAGATCTTTGAAAAGTGTCTTTCAAATGGTCCAATATCAAACAATGTTCCCCAATGGTGGCCATCTTGCATTGGATAGGGTGCCAACTTTCAGGTCACTTTTTAAATGGGGCTAATTATCCCCGCACTTTCGAAGAAAGTTCGGGGATATTGTAATACCCTCCGTCTGTCCGTCCGTCCGTCCGTCTGTCCGTCCGTCCATCCGTCCGTCCGTCACACTTTTCTTGTGACTCAAACTCCTCCTACATTTNTCAATAGGTAGATTTCAAAGATAATGAAAAAAATTATGCCAAGGGTGTATAACAACTGTTTTCTGTGTCAAACAGGGAGTGCGGGGATAGCTGTCGTTTCCGACAACATCTAGTTTTAGTTTTGTTCTGACCAAGTAATTTCAGGAGATATTTGAATGTGTTTTCTACAAGGCGTAAATTTTAAACTTTGTTCTCTATTGACACCATCTTGGATGGGGAGCTGACTTGCCCAACATAATTTTTTAAAGGGATAAACCATAATCAGAATAAGACAACTGGACTTATGATTTCATTTCTGACTGTGAACTTGTCTATTAAAAATCTTACCTTCAAACCAATTAGAGATAATCAATTAACAAGAAAAAAATATTTACCTTTAAGAAATTCATAGCATGTGCTGATATCATAGTAAATCGTTCTTCTAAAGGTATCTGAAATATAAACAGTGGAAAATAAGGTTAAAGCATTCACAAGAAAAACTAGACATCAGTGAGATGGTATCCATCATCTCTGTGGGCCCCGCTCCAAGTGTCACCTAGAGGTCAATGGTCAAGAGACATCAACTATTGTACGTGACATGTCGCCTTAAAAAATCTTTCCACATGCAAAATATCAAAAGCCTATCTTAAAAGAGAAAAAAGTTATAGCCCGGACACAACTTTGTCATTGAAAAAGCATGAATGTGACCCTGAGGTCAAAGGTCAAGGTCAAAGGTCACCAACCAAAGTACGCGACATGTAGTCTTGAGGTGATCTATCTACATGCAAAATATCAAAAGCCTATCTCAAAAGAGAAAAAAGTTATAGACCGGACACGAATTTGTCATTGAAAAAGCAGGAATGTGACCCTGAGGTCAAAGGTCAAGGGTCACCAACCAAGGTATGCGAAACGTCTCCTCGAGGATATCTAGCCACATGCCAAATATCAAAAGCCTACCTGAAACGAGAAAAAAGTTATAGATCGGACATGAATTTCTCATTGAAAAAGCAGGAATGTGACTCTGAGGTCAAAGGTCAAGATCAAGGGTCACCAACCAAGGTACGCAACACGTCGCCTCGAGGAGATCTAGCCACATGCCAAATATCAAAACCTACCTCAAAGGAAAAAAGTTATAGACCAGACAGGAATTTCTCATTGAAAAAGCAGGAATGTAACCCTGAGGTCAAAGGTCAAGGGTCACCAACCAAGGTACACGACACGTCAAATGCAAATATCAAAAGCCTACCTCAAACGAGAAAAAAGTTATAGACCGGACAAGAATGTTTCGGACGGACGGACGGACGGATGGACGGACATACGGACAGACTGATTACTATAGGGCGTCCGCCACAAAGTGGCGGGCCCTAATAATGTTACAGCATTACTATAAAGTATTCAGTTTTTTTCATCCTTTGACCCCAGATAGCTCAAAAAACGCAACAGCTATGCAAAATTTGTTCAGTCTAAACAAACTGCATGTAAAAACTAAACAAGAATGTTCATAGGTATACTTGGAATGGGAACATAGTATCATTAACTGGAGGCTAATGCCCCCCTGCAAGTTATTTGTATCTTTAAGACACATATGATGCCCCCACTAAACACATGTTGTGGTATATATTAAAATAAAATTAAATATATGAAAACTTACCACTCTGTCTGGTTCAGGTATAGTCAAACCCTTGAAGAAAGCATTATTTTTAAAAATCTGATCATGTCGAGGTAATAAGGAACCTAAAATTAAACAAAAATAATGATCATTATCACTGACAACAACTATATGGGTGTAATTATTAAGACAATTTACTGCCATATGTAAGAGAGATCTACTAAAGTAAAGACAAAGGAAATACATGTACAAACTAAAATGGATGTTGATACCTAAATTGAGAAGATTTCTGAAAGTTTTAAACACAATTGTCAGCTAATTATAGCAGCTTTTGTCAAATGAAGATATTTTCTTTTTGTAATTTCAGACAATATTCTGTATTATCATATCTTTCAATATTTTTCTATATAGCAGTGTGCGAAATTAGCCATAGACCTATAGACAATGTCTATCAAAATTGACTTTGGGCTACCTTGTCTTTATATTGCATAGACCGAATGTCTATGACTCTAATCCCCGGCGAGCTATGTTATCTTTGGACAACTCTTGTTTATGTTCCTACCTCATCCAAGATGGCCGCCAGCAGGAAACAAAGTTTAGCAAAAGGACATTCTAAGATCTTTTTCAGCTTTCCTTACCATATTCCACTGCAATTTCAAATTAATATTTTCCTGCCTGGAAGTTCAGTTATGTAAAGTTTACAATTACATATGTTATGGACACCAACTGATGGTAAAAGCTCGCTCTGACATAGCCAGGTGAGCTAAAAATAAACAACATTTAATTTCAGCAATACCACCATTGTGCTTTTGTTTGTCCTAGCTAAAATGAGGAGAATATTTTCTGTGGCAGATGACACTCAAAATAAAATTGACATTCCGTTACCTAATGTTCTTTTAATTAGATAAAGCTGATCTACATCTGATTTTCCAGGCCACAGAGCCTGTCCTGAGAGGCACTCTGCAAAAACACAACCAATGGCCCAAATATCTACAGGTGGTCCATATTGTGTGTCTCCAACTAACAATTCTGGAGCTCTATACCATCGAGTAGCAACATAGTCTGTATATTCATCTCCTGGACCAGCTATAAAAAAAGAAAACAAATAAATGTATGAAATTAAAATAATGAAAAACAAATACAAACCAGATGCTAGCAGTCGGAAACGACAGCTAACTCCCTTGCCTGTAGCAATTAAATTTCCACATTCAATTAAAGTTTCAAAATTAATTCTCAAACTGATAAATTTCTGACAAGATAATTATCTCCAACGAATAAATAACCATTAATGGGTAACTGCCAAATACTATACAACTGGTGCATGACCACCATCTTGTCATTCTGCCTCTGAAGAAGGTCCGTGTAGGACCAAACATGGTCAGGCAATAAATCATCCATCAGGCACTGTTAATAGTGTGCTGCAGCATTTCCTCTACTATACTCATAAAAAAACTCTTTACTGCTTAGGGTGAACCTTAGATGTAATTTTAAACGATCTAAATAGTGAATAGTAAAGCATGCATATTAGAGGCTCTCAAGGGCCTGCAGCTCGCCTGATCCAAGGCTGGCACAGACAGTGCAAATCAAAGAACCTTAGTGAGCAAGCTCACATAACCCACGCCCCCACATTTCTGATAAACCTGCATTTGTGAACTCTGAAATAAAAGGCGGTGACAACTCTTATGTAGGCATATCTCTTCCATAAGCCATATGCACACTCATCCTGCAAAATCATATCTAGAAAACTGTCATAAACTGTAGGTGTTGTCTGGTTTTGAATTAAAAGGTAACATATAAGCAATATATTTTGCATTAAAATGACATAGACCAGGGTGTGAAATTTTTCTCAGAAATTGCCCAAAATCAGAATTCAAATACCATACACATCTTTGACATATGCCATTCAATCTACAATACAAAAAATTTCGTAAGTAGAAACTGTAGGAGGAGATGTCTGGATAAATATCCTATGAGCAATATTTCCAAAAAAATGACAAGTTTTTAAAAATGGTCAAAAATCAGAATCCAAGTAGTATCCCTATCTAGATATATGCACAATCAAACTGCAAAATGTAAAACTTATTATCTTATAAAAACTGAGGGAGGAGTTATCCGGACAAATGATGTACCATATCAGCAATATTTTGCAAAAGATGACAAAGTTCAACAAATGTGTATTTTGCTGAAAATTATCAATAATGAAAATCCAAGAAGCATGAACATTTTTGATATATGCACAATCAACCTGCAAAACAAAACTTCCTATCTTAACTTTAGGAGGAGAGATCTGAATAAATAGTATACCCACTTAGTGATGAAAGATGGACTGTTGGACAGACAGATGGATGGACTGTTAGACTGATGAACTGAAAGACTGATGAGCAGACAGACTAATGGACTGACAGACTGATGGACTGATGGACTGACAGACTGGTTGACTGATAGACTGATTGACTGGCAGACTGATAGACAGACATACTAATGGACAGATGGACTGATGGAATGACAGACTAATGGACTGACAGACTGATGGACTGGCAGACTTATGGACAGACAGACTGATGGACTGACAGACTGATGGACAGACAGACTGATGGACTGACAGACTGATGGACTGACAGACTGGTTGACTGAGCCTGATGGACTGACAGACTGGTTGACTGAGACTGATGGACTGACAGACTGATGGACAGACAGACTGATTGACTGACAGACTGATTGATTGACAGACTGATGGACTGACAAACTGATGGACTGACAGACTGATGGATTGACAGACTGATGGACTGACAGACTGATATGGACTGACAACTGATGGATTGACAGACTGATGGACTGACAGACTAATGGACTGATGGACAGACAGACTGATAGACTGACAGACTGACGGACAGATAGACTGACAGATTGATAGACTGACAAACTGATGGACTGACAGACTGATGGACTGATAAACTGACAGACTGATGGACAGACCAACTGATGGACTGACAGACTGATGGACAGACAGACTGATGGACTGACAGACTGATGGGCAGACAGACTGATGGACTGACAGACTGATGGACTGACAACTGATGGACTGACAGACAGATGGACTGACAGACTGATTGAATGACAGACTGATAGACTGACAGACTGACGGACAGATAGACTGACAGATTGATGGACTGACAAACTGATGGACTGGTAAACTGACAGACTGATGGACTGACAGACTGACGGACAGCTGACAGACTGAAGGACTGACAGACAGATGGACTGACAGACTGATGGAAAGACAGACTGATGGACTGACAGACTGCTTGGCAGACAGACTAATGGACTGACAGACTGATGGACTGATGGACAGATGGACTGAGAGACTGATGGACTGTTAGACTAATGCACAGACAGACTGATGGACTGACAGACTGATGGACTGACACACTGATGGACAGACGGACTGATGGACTGACACACTGATGGACTGTTAGACTAATGGACTGATGGACAGACGGACTGACAGACTGATGGACTGAAGACCAGTCAAACACTATGAATGGTGTATAATTATAATATGGATACAAGTTTATATGGACCATTTAATGTTTTATTTGGTGAATTTTTCTGTCAATGTTTTCTACATAATTTCTTAACAAAACTGTTATCTTTAGATAAAAAAAGATCTTTAGCTTTTTGTCATATTGTTTACATAAATACATGTCAGGTATAAAAGATAAAAACTTAAAACCGTAGTTATACTAAACTTTGTTCTTTTTATACAATGGCATGAAAACAAAGACATCAAAGGAGAGAATATTTAAAACGAAAGTCTTCATTGTTATATATAACTGCACCTTCAAGGATTCCAAAGCAGGTTGAAACATATCTAGAGCCAATTCAAGGATACCTTTTGTTTATTTGTGCATTAAATCTATACAAAGCCTGCCATAAAGTTATTTTATGCACAATTAATATCCCCATACTTTACCTTTCATTTCCGATAAGCTATCCAATCAATACTAAGTTATGAAATAATTTCTTTGCAATGAATTTCATCTCAGTTTTTATCTGTACAAAATTAATAGTGTTTTTTTTCAGTTTATTTGTAATCATGACCCAACACCAAAGCAAAATTTTATCTTGCAGAATTACATAAAAAAATATACCTTTTTATCAGCATTTCAATAAAAATATTTATGCTATTTATGCTATAAAAATTTTACTTTAAAGTCATTTAAGCAAAGCTGCTTGCTATTATTTTAAACTATAATGATCAAAATGAAAGTGGTTTTATAAATTATTACAGTTCATTTAATATGTGTCAACTGTCAAATCAATCTTACAGGCAAGTTGTATGTAACCTGCATACTTTGTGTTCCTCTGTCCTATAGATAGCCAGTCGATTAGTATGCAGCACTTTGAAAACATGGAAAGCAGCCACAGCCTGCTAAGCTCACCTTTTAGCACAGCATTTTCACATGGTAAACATGTCAGTAAACAGGAATAGACTATAATTATTCTTGCTGATATACTTACAAATTCATTCATGTGTAAAATGAATGTCACAGATTACATTCAAAGCGTTCCTTGCAGCTGTCATCCCAAAATGCATCATGCATACAAATACAGTTGATGTGGGGCATGTCAGTAAGCAGGAATGGACTTGAACGATTCTACCTTACAGAGTCACTCATGCGTAAATTGTAGGTCAGAGACAGCATCTGAAGCATGCATTCCAGCTTTCATCCTAAAATGCAGCATTCATACTCATATGGTTGATGTGGGACATTTCAGTAAGCAGGAATGCAGGACTTTTATACCATTCTTCCTTACCGGATGCTGACACGGACACGGACACTAGGGGTATCACATAAGCCCCCTCACTTCATGAGGCCAGCTGAAAATTCTTTGGTGTCTTCTTCCATCATTAACAAGAAGTGGACATGTGGCAGATTTAATGTACTAAACCAGTTTAAAACTGAGCACCATTATTGTGCATCTGACAAACTAAAGAATGTGTCTATAAGGCACAGATGCCCCACCAATAATTTTATCACAACAGATAACCTAAGTCAATTGGGCATAACATTAGTTCACTGTCACTGAATGAGAAACATTAGTTAGTTATCTCTATTAACTCCTGTATCAAGTTAGTTCTATATGGTCGAAGTAGGGATCATTTTGAATTTCCATATCCCAAGATGCTATTGTTTATCTCCACTTTGACCATATATAATTAACTTGGTACAGGGAGATAAATGACCGATGATTCTCATTGTGTTGGAATCAGGAAGTAATGTTACAGATGATTGTTTAATAGATATTACAGATGATTTTTCCATAACTATTTGAACATAGGTCAGGTTAAAAATTATCTCTGAATTATGGCATACTAACCACATTGATTAATTGGATTCATTGTAATGTTATATGTGTATGTTAAGGATGCTCACTGGCAACATTTAGGTATTTCTGTCAGATTTTCGAACTTTGACGAATTTATCCATTCAAAAGCATTATAATTTTTTGCCCTCAAACTCCCATATTTTGTTTGACAATTTTATTTTATACATCTTTTAATAGCAGCATTCTGACAAAGTTTCATTAATTATTTTGTCAAATAACATTGCAACTGTTATTGATTCTATGGAAAATTCAGAGGAGTTCAGTTTCCTACCAAATTTTTAATCACTTGTATCTCAAACACCACATCAGTTATCTTGTAATTTTTTCTGAATAGATTACTTGTTTTTTAACACAAGTGATGACCCTAAAAGATGTCTCGCCTGTCCCTGCTGGACTCTAAATTGATGTGAAATCTAAGTGAACTAATCAGAAAAGTGAACATGCTCACTAGACTGTGAAATTGAGGTCAAGGACAAAAGTCACCTGCCAGACTGACATGTACNTAAAATCAAAATCCAAGCAGCATGCACATCTTTGATATGTGAACAATCAACCAGCGAAATAAAAACTTCCTAGCTTAAAAACTGAAGGAGGAGTTATACTGACAAATGGTGTACCCTATATGAAATTGACAAAGTTCAACAATGTGTAGTTTGCTGAAAAATTATCAAAAATCAAAATCCAAGTAGTATGCACATCTTTGATATGTGCACAATCCACCTGCAAAATAAAAACTTCCTAGCTTAAAAACTGTAGGAGGAGTTATCCGGACAAATGGTTTACCCTATATGCAATATAATGCATAAAAATGACAAAGTTCAACAATGTGTAGTTTTCTGAAAAATTATCAAAAATCAAAATCGAAGTAATATGCACATCTTTGATATGTGCACAATCAACCTGCAAAATAAAAACTTCCTAGCTTAAAAACTGTAGGAGGAGTTGTCCGGACAAATGGTATACCCTATATGCAATATAATGCATAAAAATGACAAAGTTCAACAATGTGTAGTTTTCTGAAAATAATCAAAAATCAAAATCCAAGTAGTATGCACATCTTTGATTATGCACAATCAACCTGCAAAATAAAAACTTCCTAGCTTAAAAACTGTAGGAGGAGTTATCCGGACAAATGGTATACCCTATATGCAATATAATGCATAAAAATGACAAAGTTCAACAATGTGTAGTTTTCTGAAAAATAATCAAAAATCAAAATCCAAGTAGTATGCACATCTTTGATATGTGCACAATCAACCTGCAAAATAATAACTTCCTAGCTTAAAAACTGTAGGAGGAGTTATCCGGACAAATGGTGTACCCACGACAGACGGACGGACGGACAGACAGACTGACGGACCAGTCAAAAACTATATACATTTGTGTACCCTCCGCAACTTCGTTGCGTGGGGTATAATTAACTTGGTACAGGGAGATAAATGACCGATGATTCTCATTGTGTTGGAATCAGGAAGTAATGTTACAGATGATTGTTTAATAGATAATACAGATGATTTTTCCATAATTATTTGAACATAGGTCAGGTTAAAAATTATCTCTGAATTATGGCATACTAACCACATTGATTAATTTGATTCATTGTAATGTTATATGTGTATGTTAAGGATGCTCACTGGCAACATTTAGGTATTTCTGTCAGATTTTCGAACTTTGCCGAATTTATCCATTCAAAAGAATTATAATTTTTTGCCCTCGAACTCCCATATTTTGTTTGACAATTTTATTTTATACATCTTTTAATAGCAGCATTCTGACAAAGTTTCATTAATCCTATTTATTTTGTCAAATAACATTGCTAATGTTATTGAATCTATGAAAAATTCAGAGGAGTTCAGTTTCCTACCAAATTTTTAATCACTTGTATCTCAAACACCACATCAGTTATCTTGTAATTTTTTCTGAATAGATTACTTGTTTTTTAACAAAAAATAACATTTATTTGAAATCCTATCTATTTTCAAATTGACCGGCAAACATCCCTATCAAATGCATTTAACCACAATCATTCAAGTGACAATGGTAGGTCAAAGTTACCAAATTGTCCAAGTATTGGGTAGTTCACATCAAGATGATTGATTTGATACAACATCATGGTGATATGTAGTTTAGTTGTCATGAAATGGACTTAAGTGCAAAATTCAATGCAAGTTATTCAACCATGAAATGTTTGACCTATAATTGTTGGTGAAATGGGTAGATCTCCTAAAGTTACATAAATGTTACAGTGAAATATCATGGTGCTAAAATACACACTAGTTGATAAATAGATTCCATGACAAAAAATAGTAATGGTGCATTACATGATACCCCGCCACGTTTCACAAAATTTCGAAGTTAAAAGGGGCATAACTCCAGAACCCTATGCACTGCTGAACCCCAAATTACACTTGGCCTGTGTTTTGTGGTAAACAACTTACATATCAAGTTTAAAGACAGGATGATATTTCATTCACAAGTTATCAGTCGGAAACCCTATAATCTGCAAAATTTAAAAGTTTCAAGGGGCATAACTCATGAACCCCTTGGACCTCTAAACCAAAAATCGAAACTGACCTGAGTTTTGTGGTAAACAACTTACATACCATGTTTGAAGACAGTATGCTATTTTTTTCACAAGTTATATCAGTCTCAAAACCTAAAATTTGCAAAATTTCAAAGTTTTAAGGGGCATAACTCCAGAACCCCTTGGACCTCTGAACCAAAAATCGAACTTGGTCTGAAATTTATAGAAAATAACTTACATACCAAGTTTGAAGACAGTATGTTATTTCTTTCACAAGTTATCAGTAAGAAATCCTAAAATTTGCAAAATTTAAAAGTTTCACGGGCATAACTCATGAACCCCTTGGACCTCCCAACCCAAAATCGAACTTGACCTGAGTTTTGTGGTAAACAGCTTACATACCAAGTTTGAAGACCTTGAGTTATTTGGTTCACAAGTTATCAGTCAGAAACCTTTGGGGGAAGGATGGACATACAGATGGACGGACGGACGGACGGACGGACGGATGGACAGACAGACGGACGAAGACAGGGCTGCGGGTATCACATAATACCTTGCCACTACGTGTGTCAGGGTATAAAAACTAAATCAAAGTAATGTAGGTCAAAAACACTTAATTATCAATGATTTGAGTATTACCCTCAAGGCAATTACTTTGATGCAACATCATTGTCTTATAATGTGTAGTTGTTGAGAAATGGACCTTAATGCAAAACTTAACCAAAGTCACTGAAGCATAAAATGTAGGTCAAAGCCACCTAATTGTCAATGGTTTAGGATTCAAGGCAATTAATTTGATGAAACATCATGGCCTTATAATGTGTAGTTGATGAGAAATGGACCTTAACGCAAAACTTAACCAAAGTCACTGAAGCGTAAACTGTAGGTGAAAGCCACCTAATTGTCAATGATTTGGGTAGTACTCATCAAGGCAATTAATTTGATGAAACATCATTGTCTTATAATGTGTAGTTGTTGAGAAATGGACCTACATGTAAAACTTAACCAGAGTCACTCAACCATGAAATGAAGGTCAAAGAGTCAAACTGCTTAGTGAACTATGTAGTACTATCAAAGATCTACCTACTGGCCAACTATCATTATTCTATACCTTACAGTTTCTGAGAAATGTACCTTAACGCAAAACTTAACCGGACCGTTGTACAGACGGAAGGACGGACAAGGGTAACACTATATGCCCCTTCCAAATTCGTGGGTGGGGGCATAAAAATAAGTTAAGTGACCCTAGACTTTTTTCATGTTAATCGAAGGCAAGCATTACCAAATTTTATCTAAGGTTACAAAAACAATTAAAAGCTAGTTAAAATTTTTGAATTTTTCCCTATAATTTCAACCAAAAAAGATTATTTTTACATGACAGTTTTCACGCTTATGCAGCCAGTGACCCCGAATTTATCATGCTTCGGTATGCTAGAGGGTAAAATAATGTTTAAATTAAAAAAAGGGTCCAGATAACACAGACATGCATGGTGTTCCGAGTAATTGCAGTTCAGGCCATCAAAGTTCAACTATATATTCATGTTTCTATACAAAACTAGCCACGTCATGACACAAAGCCCACCTAATATTCAAAGACGGACGGACAGACGGAGGGACAAGGGTAAAACAGTATATCCCTCTCCTACGGAGCGGGGGTATAACTAGTCAAGTCATGACACAAAGCACACCTAATATTCAAAGACATAAATATATGCTGCAACTACTTAACGTGAAGAATTATGGCTATATAAATTAATATGAATAGGTCCGATTTCACAGTAACAAATGAACTAGTTTTATATGTTCTTAGGTCAGCAAGGCTGTCACATCATTAGTTGCTACGCCCTTATTAAGTTACACTCGTACATTGATAGAATTCATGGTATTTTTATAATGACTTCAGATTGACAAAAATCTTTTTGTACACATCTCTTCACTTTAAACACTTTAATCTGGCCATAAATTTCTTTTGTAGTTACACAAGTATTTACTATTCAAACTCAAATGACAAAACCAGTTTATTTATGGAGAATAAATACAAGTGTTTTTGTTCAGGCCAAGACATTTTTTCCCCTTTTTGTATGAGACAATAAATTTGTGGCTAGAAGCAACTAATTTTCAAGACATTTGTCAGTTACATGCAAAATAATAAAATACTGTCGATGCATTTATTTTTGTGGGTTCCAATTTTCATGGTTTCGATTAAATTAAAAGATTCATAGGTTTCTAAATTCTTTGTTTTCCACCTTCTCTGTTTCAAGGTAACAGGAATTTAGCATTTTGTTGTGTTTTTAATTTCGTAGTTAGCATCAACCACGAAATCCAAGAAAAATTGGCACTCAACAAATAATATATTTAGTACTTTTTACAGTATGCAAATATTTATTTTTTGAAATATAACATCTTTATTTGCTACATATGGGCATTTCAAATGAAAATCTTCTGAGTTTGTCGAACAATTAAATAAAGTATGTTTAGTCTAAATACTTACTTAAAATTCTTGCAAAACCAAAATCACATAATTTGACCACGCCTGATTTGGATATCAAAATATTCTCTGGCTTTACATCTCTATGGATGCACTAAAAAAAAAAGAAAATGTTCAACTTCATAAACAATAAACATATAAATCAAAGTCTTATAAAGTAAATCACATGATTGATGGTTTCAATCAAAAAGTATAAAAACAATACATGTATATGTTTTTTAAGTACAACTGAAAATGAAATATTTATGTTGTGTATATTGTAACTACTGTATAGAACCAGTACCTAATTAATATAACCATTTAATGTGAGATGAGATGTGTTGGTAATCCGTTATAATTTACTAACATTATAATTTAGGTATATTTTGTAGGTGTGGTTGAACAATTTCATGAATAATGAAAGCTAATTGAAATCTTTTTTGGGGGGTATTTTTTCAAAATAAAATTACTGGAAAAAATTGTATTTGTAAAACTTTGTCTCATGTGCATTCACAAATGTCCTTTCAGCCCTCAATTTGTTCTACTTTTTCAATATAAAAACCAAGTTTTTCCAAGAAATATTCAAGGTTTTTCTAAAATAAAGGGCTACTCCGAGCGCAGCATGTCGACCACTGAAATTTGAACAAATGTAATTTAAAGTGAATGTGGACACAGTAAAAGGCTTGACACAGTAATAAGATGGACACAATTTAAGCTTAATACAGAAATTAGGTGGACACAAACTATGGAAAACTAGAAAACCATCTAAATCTGCTGAGAAATAAAGATTTTACATACATGTATTTGTGAAAATTGTGAAAATAGCAACTTTGACCCCTTTGACCCCTTTGACCCCTTACAGCTTGGAAACGGTAAGAGATGCGCAAAATCCGTTGACATACAACTGAAACCTTAAGATAGGAGGAATGTAAAGAAAAAAATCCCATCGAAATCCAATGAAAAATAAAAATTTTATGTAATCTGCACATTTCAAGTCATTTGCAATTTCAACCCGTATGGCCCCTCATAGATCATAGCTCTGAAAGGAAACATGTGATCAAATATCTAATGATTGAGCGCCATATTGATTTTTATAAGGAATCCATTGAAAAAAACTGCATCAAAATCGGACTCGAAATAAAAAAAAATAAAATTTTTGTGATTCTCCCCTTTTGGGCCCCATTTATCTCATGAATGGTACATGCGACGTGAAATCAGTTGACATACTGCTGATTGGAAATTTCCTCAGGAGCACACTGAAAGAAACCCCATCAAAAACCGATGAATAATAAAAATTCTACATCCAATAATGTGAATACACCCAATTTTGCCCTTTTGGTCCCTTTTTAAAAAACGGGAAGGGCCACAAAATCCAAAACCACTCTAAGTCTTTCTTTTGTGCCAAGGAACATTGTGCTAAAATTTCATAAAGATTGATCAACTGGAACTTAAGTTATTGACCAAAAACAAAAGTGTCTACAGACGACGACAACAACAACAGCACCATACCATTATACGACCTCAAAATTTTTTTGGGTCGTATAAAAATGAAAGGGAACTTCCTTTGGCAAGTCTAACTTTGAGAAAAAAAAATTTTTAAATTCTGTGACGGCAATCTCGAGTTATTGTACAACATAGAAAATGCTGACAGACTGACAGACAGACAGATGGACTGGCGGGATAGACAGGGATGGACAGACGGACGGACAGACTAATCACTAAAGCACACCACCAGTGGGCCCTAAACAGATCATTGTAGATAGTGTTTGGAACTTTTTAGGTTCAATTTTACAATTGGGAATCTCCCTACTTAGATTGCAAAAAGGTCTATTTGCCATTGGGACTTGGGCCAATACATTTTGTATTGGGTTCCAGATTATATGGTAAGGAAATCACTGTGAACCACTTGTGTTGCAATTTTTGCTCATTGAACCTCGATACCATCTGTAAAATAAATATGATAAATATAAGGTCATGACTTAATTATGTGAAGAAGGCATAATGTTTGCATCCTGAATGTTTACCTGGAATCTGGAATTATGAAAGAATTGATAAATTTTGGTTCAGTGAAAAAAATTACAATTTCAAGAAAAGGTACACAACTAGATCATGTGAATAAAATATCATGAAAGGTTCTGTTGGAAACTTACAGACAGTTTTGAAGAAGTTGAGGATCAACCAACCAAATCAAATGAGCTATTTGGCCTCAGTGAACCTCAAAAATCAGTTCAAGTATACGTACCAAGCTGACAACTTATCAGGTGAAAAATTTGGCTAGAATCAGACTTTCAGTGTCAAAGGACTTGAGGCCTAACAAACCAAATTAAAAAATGAGCTATTTTTGGCCTGGTGAACCTCATAAATAATTTTTAGTATAGATCAGGTGAACAACATGCCCCAACGTTTTTTTTTTTTTAACAGGACATACAATTTTGAAGAAATTCAATATTAATGAACCAAAAGATGATGATATATGACAATTTTGCAAGAAGCCCAACCCTACCAAAAATCAGTGGTTTTTTCAGGTTTTTATGGCACAAAGGTCATTTAGATAGGGACGTCAAATATAAGGGTTTTTTTTTGCATTATTAGCTAGATTTATTTCACCTTTCCTTTGTCTGAACATATGACTGTAATTGGTCAGTAAACATAATTTATAGAGAAATATATGGCAATCCAGTGGTGGAGACAATCTGAAAAAGCTGCAGTTACCACAAATGATATATTAAAAACAACTGCTGAATATATCAGTGGTGAACAATTGCCATTCAGCTACGGAAAAGATCCAAAAGGTTAATCAGAATCCAGATGTATGGAGGGCTGCGGTGAACATAAATACAAGCACATGTATTACAAGAACAGTCATCAAATGGTAGGGAAAGTGTTAAAGCAGGAGACACAATAATGCCTGAGGCCCGTCCACAAAATACAGGAGTCAAATAGAGTATTTCTACAGTGAGGTAAAAACAATCACCTCATGACCTGCATGTATGTATCTGAAAAAGCTCATATATTTACATTATTTGGTAAATTTCATATTTTTAAGACTCTTTTTAATGCATTTGAACTTCACATGATTTCACATGATTAATATTATCATTTTAACTCAAACTTAACTGCTTTAAATACTTTAATCATTATAAATGTTACAACATTGCTCTATCAGTTGCATTTATAATAGAAAAAAAAACTTTTAATGGTCCAATGGTTTTCATGGATAAATAAAAGTTCATTATCCCATCCATAAATCCCTAGGAAAAATACCTCATAAAAACAATTTGAATAAATAAAAATGTTGTAAATTTTTATTCATAATTTAATTCTCATGAGAAACCTGTAATAAATATGAAGGAATGTAAAATTCCTCATTTTTAAAATCTTGTCTTCACAATGCTCCATGCTCTATGTATATCACAATATAAATTTTAATCAATTTCTATCGTCCTATGTAATTTGATTTTAAGATGTGATTACTGAGCTTGCTTTTACGTCTTTTTTTTTCTTTGTGGAGACTTTTTTTTTGCTCAATTTCACCACAGTCGTTTAAAAATTTCGTACAATATCAGATTTTGTTACCTTACGACATTATTCCAGACAAATGAGTTGTAACAAGGTTTAATTTTCTCATCTTCTTATTGAAAATTACAAATTGAAATGTCATCATGTACATGTACAATCAAGTAAATAAGTCAAGATAATACAAGACACTAATACTACCACCATTATATATATGTAAAATAAGGCCATTTTCTTCTTTTACCTCAATTTGAAGGATTTTTATACGATGCCGCCTAGTAAATCTGCCCTCCTGAGCTTTGTGTTACGTAAATGGCTATAATATCTTGATTAATTGTAAATTATTTAAGAATTGAATGCAATATTTTGTAGTTTTTTTTGGAGTGTAAAAGCGTGGACCGTAGCAAATTTTGAATAAAGCGTGCTACCATTTCATGTGAAAATGTGCTACTTTCCATGCTTTTACAGGACAATAAAACTACAATTTATTGCATTCAATACTTGTCCTTGTCTTCTTATAAAATTTTAGTTTCTTGATATTTGGGTTATTGGATGTGGTTTGTTTCCATTGATTTATTCACTTTCTTACCTTTATGGGCCATTTAGGGCTTGCTATATGGTGTGAGGTTCTTCACTGTGTTGAAGTCCATACGGTGACCCCTAGATGCTTTGTTTTGGGTCGAGATGTTGTCTCCTTGACATTTACCCCATTTCCTTTCTTTTTCATTGTGTAAATGGAATGCAAGTGTTCATGCAAGATAACTTTAATGAAAATCGTGGCTGATGCACCATATTCATGTCTAGATTACTCTGCCGTCTTTGTTTACTTTTGTTGTTGTCAAGGAGTCGTGTGCTTGTGTAGTTTTGATATCTGTAATGGTTTTCAAGTTATTCGCCAAAATGAAAAAAACTGCAATTTTTCCCCTATGTTCTATATTTAGTAACAGCTGCAATGTCTTTTTTACCAGGGACATAGAAAATAGCAAATTTTAAACTAAATACTCTAGAAATGATTCAGTTGATGTTTGGTTCCAATTGACCCAGTCGTTTCAGAGGAGAAAATTTTTGAAAGTGAGCTAACGACAGACAGACAGATGGACGGAAGACTCACACCAAGTGGTGTCAAAAGCTCACCCTGGCATAGCCAGGTGAGCTAATTAAAGGGAAGACTGGTCCCTATACACAGGTATTTCAAGAGACTTCATGCTTAAAGGGGTTCTTGACATTTTTCTTTATTCATGCATCATATATATACTTACATTGTGCTGATGACAAAACTTTACAGCTTGTATTGTTTGGTAAATTATCTTTTTGGTTAAAGGTTCTGGGACCCTACAAATAGACACCAAAAAATCATCTAAAAAAACAATGCAAAAATCATGGATTTTTACAACAGCAAAATAAATTAAAACTAGAAGTGGAAGCAGTCGCAAACGACAGCTAATCTAAATATGTATGAATGTCTAAGGTATATTCACTGAACGTTGAGTTCATTGATGTGTAACATGTAGTATCTCAGGTATAAATATTTATGGAAACTTTAACCCAAGTCTGTCAAGTGTAAAATGTAGGTCAAAGTGACCCGGTTATCATCTGAAGCTTCTTCACTCTCCAAGATGCATCCACTGACCCAAGATAATTGATGTGACTTATATGTAGTATCTCAGACATAACTCTTACTGCAAACTTTAACCGAATCATCAGGGTTTGCCGGGAAATACCAGTGGCGGTAATTCCCACTGGTAATTACCGGTAATTCCCGTCCTGGGAAATACTGCTAATTTTCAAAAAGTGGGAAATACTGGGAAATATGAAAAAAATGACTCCAATAAAACCCTCCCGACATAAAAATACTCCTAACTATTTGTTTAAATTTACTTTCAAATTTACATTTCCTTCTAAAATTGTATTTGAAATACTTTTGATTCATTTTTAATTAAAAAAAAAA
>MJUU01001688.1:27878-49961 GCA_002080025.1 Modiolus philippinarum
ACATTTGACACAATTTTAGTTGTTATTATTATATAACAATGATAATTACTAGTGTCTTAATGAATTTGATTTTTGTTTACACAAACACTTAGACAAATCAATTGCATTAAAGGAATTACATTGTAGATTGATTACCATTGAAGGCAGGTGATGTTTAATAGTGAAAGTGGAAAGGCATTAATTGTTTTACCTGTTTGGAATAGTCATATGCAGTCTGTGCCTTTAGCCACTAGCCCTACGCCCTAAACTAGTAAAATCAGTCTCGGGCTAGTAAAAACTTGGAGTCACTAGCCCGGATGGCTAGTTAAAATTTTTATTTTTTCAACAAAGAATCTTCTATAAGGGCTAGTGAAATTGAGTTTGGGCTAGTACAACATGGAACCTTACTAGCCCCTTAGGGCTAGTAAATGAAAAAGTTTTTGGCACAGACTGCATATGGTGAAATTGCCTTTGCATAATCCCATTTAGATATGTCTGATCCATTTGCAGCACTTTTCACTACAAAGTTATAGAGTCATATTATTTGACAGTATATTTCCCAGTATTGTACGGGAATTCCCACTATTTCCCGGGAATTACCAGTATTTCCCACCGTCCTGGGAAATATGAGTATTTCCCGCTTTTTTGCCAACCCGCATAACATGTAGGTCAGAGTGACCCAATTATCATCTGAAGCACCATCACTCTCCAAGACGCATCCACTGACCAAAGATGATTGATGTGCCACATGTAGTTCCTTAGATGTGAACCTTAACGCAAGTTTTAACCAAGGTCATTGAAGCATAAAATGTAGGTCAGAGTGACCCAATTATCATCTGAAGCAGCATCACTCTCCAAGACGCATCCACTGACCAAAGATGATTGATGTGCCACATGTAGTTCCTCAGATATGAACCTTAACGCAAACTTTAACCTGAGGTGGGACGAACGGACGGACACTCGGACGGACGGACAGACGGACGGGTGATATGCTATATAAAAAGAATTTATACTCAAAGTCCAGCATGATACAATCCTAACACATGAAACACTTGTATATTTGGACAAATGTTGACATCACTGTGGTTGACACTAAATAACTGTGGACATAGTAAAGTGAACTCAAGTGACACACTATATACTCATATACCAAATATGAAATCAATATGTCAAGCGGTTACAGAAAAAACTCCAGAAACCTATATTTTTCAAAATTTCACTAAGTCCAAGGGCCATAACTCTGTACAAAATCAACCCACTGAAATGTACCAAATTGATACTTGATCTGTATCTCACCTAGATATACTCATATACCAAATATGAAATCAATATGTCAAGTGGTTACAGCACCTATATTTTTCAAAATTTCACTAAGTCGAATGGCCATAACTCTGTACAAAATCAACAAACTGGAACCAAATTCAAACTTAATCTGTATCTCACCTAGATATGAAATCATTATGTCAAGTGGTTACAGAAAAAACCAAAAAGTTAACGGACGCACGGACGGAGGGAATACCATAATATGTCCGTCTTTCGATGGGCGTATAAAAATACGGAGGAAAAGTGAGAATTTTGGAGGGGAGGGTCAACTCATGATCATATAGCTCAAAACAGGAAGAAACAGGAAGAAACATGCAAAAACACTTGGAGATACACCTTAAAGCTTACATAAATATGAATCAATAGAAACAAACCCAACTAAAAACTGATCTGAACATGGTTACTAGACCATGAAATTGAAGTCAATGTAGATAATGCAGCATGATATATACCATCACAGCATGTAGAACACTGATATTTGAACAAGTGTTTTTTAAGTGAATGTGGACATAATAAGGAGCTTGACACAGTAATTAGCTGGACACAAACAAGGGACATAAAAAGTAGCCCTTTTGATCCCTTAAAGCTAAGAAACATCATGAATTATGCCAAATTTGTTGATGTACGACTGAATGCTCACAACAAGAGGATTCAAATAAAAAATCTGATTGAAATCCGATAAAAAATAAAGATTTCATAATTTTTTTTTACATTTTTGGTCCCTGTGACCCTAATAGCTCTGAAACCATAAGAGCTAGAACAAAACCATTGGCATAATACTAAAAACTTAAAACAAGAGGAATCAAAAGAAAAAATCCATTGAAATATGATAAACAATAAAAATTTTCGGTAATGTGCACATTTGTAATTTTGGCCCCATTTTGTCCCTCATAGCTCGGAAAGAACAAGTTATCAAAAATGTAATTGCTAAGCGCTATGTTAAATTTTCATTATAATGATTCCATTGAAAAAAACTTCAACAAATTCTGACTAAATAATAAAAATTTTAAGAAATTTGCCATTTTGCACTTTTGTACAGACTGCTGTTGTCATCCCAAAATGCATCAAACATACCAAAATGGTCGACGTGTGACATGTAAGTGAGTGGGAATTGACTTAAACCATTCTACCTAACCAATTAAAGTCATTCATGCATTAGATGTCGGTCACAGACAGCATCTGAAGCATGCATTGTTGTTGTCATCCCAAAATGCATCACACATACATGTACCAATATGGTTGATGTGGGACATGTCAGAAAGTGGGAATGGACTTTATCCATTCTACCTAAACAAGATACTCATGTGTAAAATGTAAGCCACAGACAGCATCCAAATTGTTGTCGTCTTCCCAAAATGCATCATACATACCAATATGGTTGATGTGGGACATGTTCGTAGCAGGAACTGCCTTTAACAATTTTACCTAACCAAGTCGCTCATGCATAAAATACAGGTCAAAGACAGCATCTAAAGCATGCATTGTTGTTGTCATGCTAAAATCATCATACATACCAATATGGTTGTGTGGGACATGTTCATAAGCAGGCATTTACTTAAACCATTTTACCTAACCAAGTCACAGACAGTATATAAAGCATTCATTGTTGTTGTCATGCCAAAATGTGTGATACATACCAATATGGTTGATGTCAGACATGTCAGTAAACAGGAATAGACTTAAACCACTCACCTATTAACCAAGTACTAGTAGCTTATGGGTAAAATATAGGTCAGTCAGCATCCGAAACATGCATTATTGTTGTCATCCCAAAATGCATTATACATACCAATATGGTTGATGTCGGACATGTTGGTAAGCAGGAATGGACTATTACCATTCTACCTCACAAAGTCTCTAAAGTGTAAAATATAAGCCAGTCAGCATCCCGAGCATGAATTTTTGTTATTCTCCTAAAATGCATCATACATACCAATATGGTTGATGTGGGACATGCCAGTAAGCATGAATGGATTTTAACAATTCTTCATAACCCGAAGCGGATGCTAGGGGCATCACATAAGCCCCCTCACTTCGTGAGGTGAGCTAAAACCATGAGGAAGTTATTCATGTTGCAAGAAAGTGCGATGGACGGACAAGGCCAACAACAATTTTCCCCAGACTTTCAGTGGGAAGGCCAAGGCTTCATGTTAGGTATCAAGACTGGCATGTACCTGCCTAGATGTAACAACAGATGAAAATTGGTAAGCCTATTCATTACAGTTGCAAAGAAATAAACTTGAATGTAAAACAACAAATGTATGTCCTACACATGTACATTCCACTAAGTCATGCAACTGTGCAATTTTAGAGGAAAAAAGCTCCTCACAAGGATTAATATCTATTTATGTTTGTGCATCAATAATTGACTTACCCTCTGGGGTGTCTGTCTAGTTCTGTTAGCACCGTGTGATCTACATATTCAAAAACCAAATGTAGCCTCTTCTTTCTTCTAAAAACTTCTAGTAAATTCACCAAATTTTGATGCTTCAGTTGCTATAATAAAAGCACAAAACAGGTCATATAAAATTACCTATTTAATATACAGTAAAGCATAAGTATGATATATGTTATGGATTAGTAAAGTAGAGCATAAGTATGCCATTTACAATTTAGAGTATTTGGTTTTCCCTGCTTCTTAACATTTCAAGTAGTAAAAAAGGGAATTTTATACTCTGTCGTCAGATTGATACAATGTATTTCAGAGATAATACAAAATGCAAGGAATGAGCTTGACGAAAGAATTTTGATGACAATTTTGCACATGCATTGGCATGTATAGAATTACTTATAATTCTTGTAGATAGCATGCCTGCCAACTTTTGAAAATCGCCATGGCGGTTTTGCTGTGTGTCAAATTTGGAAACTCCTTATAACTTGGCTATAGGGGGATCTTATGGTATGCTTTTTTTGTTTATAGTATTCTTTTGTGTTTCATCATTAACATTGAACTGTTCCTTAGATGGTTAATTGTCTTCAAGTGTCTTTTATTTGGAATTTCAACTTTTGATTTTTGGAGCTTACATTGGAGTTTTCCCTCAAAAAACCCTTGAAAGCTGGAAGGTTGGCAGGCCTGCGATAGAATCCATCCTGGAAGTCTGTTGAAAATTTCCAGAAAAATCTGGACGATATATTCAGAGTGTGTTCTTGATAACTTGCATTTTCTCAACACATTGAATTAAGTTACTTTGCTAAAGTTGAATTTTGATGACTTCGCTGTCAGGTGTTCATGCATTTAACAGCATTGTTCCTATGCTTGTTTTTAACCATTGTATTTGTAGATACTTTGTGCTTGTTTTTAACCATTGTATTTGTAGAGACTTTGTGCTTGTTTTTAACCATTGTATTTGTAGAGACTGTGCTTGTTTTTAACCATTGTATTTGTAGAGACTTTGTGCTTGTTTTTAACCATTGTATTTGTAGAGACTTTGTGCTTGTTTTTAACCATTGTATTTGTAGAGACTTTGTCTCAAATGCATTTATTTCATATCCTTCTACTGTTTATTTACACAACAAACAATTTTTAACCATTTTCAATCTTATACATTTTGGTATCAAATCAAACGTTACACTGATATTTGACAAGAGTTTGGTTAAGGTGATAATGTCTACGAATATGGTACCCACAGAAAGCTCTCATCATAAGGAAGTCACATGAACACCCTACCACTTAACAACACAGTTATAACCTGCAGTTTTGACAGCAATATGAAGTTTTTCCTGACGGGAAAGCTCATAAAAATATGCCATATATAGTGATATACACTTAAAGAATAAGAGTAATCTTATTCTTCTATTTAGCATAATTTTAAAACTTAATGTATCATTGAGAAACCTTCTCCTCTGTTATAAGTTCAGTATAAAGATGAATTAAATCTTCATTATACGAACCTATCAAATTGATTGTAGACTTATCCCAAATAGAAAAGAACATTATGAAGTCTTTTGCAACCAATCCAAAACAACAGGAGCCATATTATAACTGACTAGAAAAATGTGACTTATGCATAATTCTTGAAAAAAAAAATATGCATTGTTTTATCTGAATAAAATGCACCTTTAAATTTATCTGACAATTAGAATTTTCATAATAAAGAACTTTTCCTTTAAATATCTTTATAAATAATTGTAATAAAATTTTAATGAGTATTATATTTTGTTTATATTAGTACAAATGTTGATGTTGATGTAGATAATTGGTTACTACTATTGACAGTTAATATCAATGTTTTTATATACCCGTACACTTCCTCGTCATCTACCAGTATTACATAAATGGTGCTTGTTATACATCATAGAAATCTATATATGAAATGTGCATTAATCAATTTAAACAGATGACTCTCTAATTGAAATTTTGACTTTCTTGATCTAATAAAATGAAAGTAAAGTATAAATGAACTTTAAAAAGTGGAATAAATAAATAATTCGTAAAAGTTCCACAGAATCTAGTGTCTTGCCTGCTGATCACTCCACTGTCATTATAATTTTTTCTTAATTAAGATGTGCTTGATAGGTATAATTCAAGAAATAAATGGCCGTTGAGAGTATCAGGAAATTTCCCAAATTTGAAATAAAATTTTTTTTAAATCTAACCGTTGAAAATATTTGTTTTGACTTAAATTCAACCAAAAAGCATGGTTGCTAACAAGTACATTTGTTTTATCTCCAAAAAATGCTTGTCTTTGAGATTTTTTCAGGAAGCTAACCAAAATTATTAAATAAACTGGACACAGGATATGTCTCGCCCGCCCCTTGCATCCCTATAATAATTTGCACGTTGATCTACTGCAGCAGCCTTAAAAATGAAATATAATTCTTTAACTGTGTTTACAATTTCCTTGGGAAAAAAAATGATGTGATCATTCATGCATGACTAAGAGGCCAGGGCCACCATCTGGGCATGGAATCGGTATTTACTCCTCAAAACGCAACTGCATGTCCAATATCAAGTGGCTAGGGCTATTGGTACAGGCTATAAAAACAGCTTTCTAAAAACTTAAAGTGATTGTTCATGCATAACTATGGGGCCAGGGCCACCATCTGGATGTGGAATTGGTATGTACTCCTCAAGATGCACATGCATGTCAAATATCAAGTGGCTAGGACTACTGGTAAAGGCTGTACAAACTGCTTGCTAAAAATTTAAAGTGATTGTTCATGAGTGGCCATCATCTTGGCATGGATTCCGTATGTACTCCCCAAGATGCAACAGCATGTCAAATATCAAGTGGCTTGGACCCTTTGACCAATTTTTCTAAATTAAGTATTGTTTTTTTTTCTTTCCCTTCAAGATTGTGGTCATGGAGCTAGTGGTCTACCTGTATTGGGTTTTATTCGTATGTTTATTATACTATAATGAAACCGGTCAGATAAAGGGGACATTTGGGTACCAATATACCAGTTTAACCCTAAAGCTGGCTTTTGCTAGTGCCAGTACCAAGTCCGGCTGTCCAGAGTTCCTATCACTGTCTACGTTTGTCTTTTGTCTTATTCGTGTTCTTCACGTGTAGTTCCATAGCAGATTGTGGCATGTAATTATAATTTTCAGCCATTGCAGGTGTTTCCTGTTATCCATTTTTTACATTTACTGGTACAGACTGTACAAACTGCTTGCTAATAACTTAAAGTGATCATTTTGTGTGACTAAGGGGCCAGGGCCATCATCTGGGCGTTTAATCGGTATGTACTCCTCATGACGCAAATGCATGTCCAATATCAAGTGGCTAGGATTGTACAAACTGCATGCTAAAAAGTTAAAAGTGATCATTCATGTGTGACTAAGGGACCAGTGCCATGAACCAAATATGGATCTGAGTTGTACCCATACTAATGCAACTGCACATCAAATACTATGGACCTACAACTAACATAAGCTTGTTTTTAATTCACAATACTTTGTAATTGTTGACGCTGCCGCCGGAAATGCTATCCCTAAGTCTGGCTTCCAAATTTTTTTGTCACGGGCGAGACAAAAAAGTTTAACATTTGAGTTAACCAAAATGTTCACGCCTCCGTCGCCACAAACGGAATCTATGCTTGCTATGTCTCGCCTTCCCAACATTTGTCGCAGGCGAGACAAAAATCTGTCTTGAAAATCTCTATAAGACTGCCTCCAGAAAATATACTAGTATAAAGTGAGAATTCTGAAAAATATACAACTGCCCCATTACTTTACAAGCTTGGAAGATTTTTGAATTTAGAAACATTTAAATTTAAATGTTTAAAGTACCTCTAGTATAAACTGTCAAAATAAACATAGAATTAATACATTTTTTTTCAAAGTGTCATATTTATGAATAAAATTTTTCAAGCAGCAAATAATTTTTATAAAATATCCATTTAATAATAAAAAATATTGATTTATTTTATGCTATATCGAAATGAAAATCTTAATTTTTTACGTTTTTATCAAATAGTAGCTATTATTGAGGTGTCAAATTAAAGTCTGCTTCAGTTCAATTTCTAACTGAACAAATAGTAATTAAATAAAATAAATAACACACCGAGTTGATTTACTGGTAAAAAACATGTTTGAAATGCAATTATACAATTAAAATTTTAGAACAAAAAGCTTAAGCTTCCTTGTCATACTGCTATGATTTGAATGAAAACACAGAAGTACTACACATAGTCACAAATTTGTAGGCATTTCAATCATTAGATCAACATTATAAGCTCATCATACAATGTATTTGCCAATGCTTCAGGGTCATAATGATTCATCCACTACATCCAAAGTTACTAGTATGCTGTCCAAAGACACTGATGACAACAATTTCAATTAAATCTGCACCATACCATTATACATTTTTTATAACAGCAAAATTTTGTGGTCCTAGAAAAAAGAATGGAGAACCAGCCAAAAAATGATATGGCTGTATAACCCAGAGTTTGAACTATGTCGATAAATCTAAATACCTGCATTGAGAATGGACATAAATTACCATTGGGTCAAATGTTAGAATTTTGTTCAGCACTGGCAGCCACGTTTTTTTATCTGATCAAAAAGAAGTGTTCAAACCTTGATAAAGGAGCTCCCATACATCATTCCTGTAAAGTCTGCTTGAATTTGCTTCTGTGGTTCAAGAGAAGAAGTCAAGAAGATGAAAATGATATTTTTTTATATAGGGCCTAATGTTATATAAAACCATGTGTTGCTCTGGCAGCCATGTTTTTTATTGAATCGGAACGAAAGAGCAATCTTTGTAAAGGACCTCCCATACATCATTCCTGTAAAGTTTAGTTGATTTTGCTTCAATGGTTCCACAAGAGAAGATAAAAATATGATCAGCTAATGGACGGACAAATGAATATCTAACTACAGTACAGAAAGAGACATACCATAACAAATCACTTGTGGAGACATAAATTTTAATCCTTTAGACATAAAATCACAGACATACCATCACTGTGATAGACCTAAAAGCAATAAAACAGAGTGGTGAGAATTAAATTTTATTACCTTTTTTACCTGTGATTCCTTTGAAGTATACCTGCTTAATTAGAGTTTTACCTGTAAAACAGTAAATGTCCTGACAAAACTTGGGTTTTATTGCCCCAATCGAAAATTTTTAAAGGTAAAAATTAATCTCCATCACTTTCCTAGACATCCCCACTATCACAGTGATTAGTTATGGTATGTCTCTTTATGTACTGTACATGTACAAATGTATGGCTGTCATCTTAGACGAGATATAGACCTGCTAGATACCATTTTCAAAGAGGAACATTTAACAGCCATTATGACTTAGTTTGGTTCTAACTGGACAAGTAGCTACTGATTGAGAAGATCTTTGAATGCACTTAATTTCCATATGGTCTTAAAAACTGTGTTAACCATTGATGGCCATCTTGGATGAGTTATTGACCTGCCAGATTCCTTTTTTGAAAGGGACTATCTAAAGACCATTCTGACTCAGCTTGGTTCTTATTGTACATGTAGTTTCAGAGAAAAAGATATCTGAATTTGTTTTCCATAGGGTCCAATGTTACACTTAATTGCCCACTGGCAGACATCAATTTTTGAAGGGACCATCTAAGGACTATTGTGATTAAATTGGGTTCTAAGCTGCACTTATAGATCTTTGAACATGTTTTCAAATGTGAATTATGTTTTCTGCTGGCAGTCATCTTGGATGGGATACAGACCTGCCAGATTTAATTTTTAAAGGAAACCACCCAAGGACCATTGTGACCAAGTCTGGTTCCAATTGGCATACTGGTTTCAAAGGGGAAAATCAAAAGATGGCCTTGTGATATCAAAGACTCAACTTGGTCAAAGCCAGGTGAGCTAGGTTTTTCATCTGCATGTTCAATTCGCGATCTCTTTAAAATTCAAACAATCTGTGTTGAATTCATCTAAAGTTTCAGAATTTTTCAAATAAGTATGTATTATTTCTAATGCAGAATTTTGTTAGAACTTGCAATTGAGTTATTGTCACAACATGTTCAACAACACAAGATACCGTTTTAAAACATTTGATCATTATCACATGTACATGTTGTATGTGTTATAAGGTGCAACATGATCAAATTTCAAATTATCCTCAATATCTACCTGATATTAATCATGCATGCACACAGAGATTGAACCATAATGAATGTTTCATTAAATATGAGGAAAATGTTTTGAACTTACAGTAAAAAAAACATCATAAAGTTGAAAAAAATTAATTTCAAATAACATACATGTAGCTTTAAAGCATAAAATATCATTTTAACAAGGTATATTACATGTATATGACTTCCAGCCTATATGCAGTGTTTATAAATTACATGTAGGGACAGTTTTGGCTTTGTCCTCACTTATGGTACTACTTTCATTAAGCTTATAACATTACAAACATAAAAGTCTACTTCTCCACGATTTTTGTCTAGTTTTCTCAAAAACTAAAATTTTTTGAAAGTTTAATAAAATTGTCCATTTTCACATACATGTAGCTATTATAAAAAATGTCGAATTAGAATCTAGAAAAGCAAGTTACAGGTACTAATTTAACTCAAAAATGCTAATATGTCTTTACATGTACAAGTAACTACCAAAAGGCCTGTCAACTCCATTACCCCTGAACTTCACTAATAAATTTATAAAATTTCTAGAAATTAAAGAGCTCAATTATTTCTGGTGAGTGCCATGCAAAATAAAGTGTGGCCCCCAAATGACTGTCAACTGATTTAATTCCCTTTAATTTTTATTTTCTAGCTATTTCCATTTATTTGAAATCACATTTCAAAAGACATTTAAAGTTACTGATTTCTGATCCAACTGCAGAGATTTGTGCAATAATTGCAAAAGGCTGTCACTTCAAAGAATGAGATGGTATAAAGATAGTACTTCAAAGTCTGATGATTTTTTTATAACAAGATTTGCAATTACATTGTCAAATATTTGGATAAACTTCACAAACACTTGAGACATGCATTTAATAGAAACTTTAAACAAGAGGCTCTCAAGAGCCTGTGCAGTTAACCTGGTCTATGGCTGACATAAGACAGTTCAAATAAAGGGCTATGCCGAGCGCAGCATGTCGACCACTGAAATTTGAACAAGTGTTAACTAAAATTGATATGGACACAGTAATTTGCTGGACACAATAAGGACCTTGACACATAAATTAACTGGACACAAACTAGGGAAATTCAAACTTAGCCCTTTAAATCCCTTATTAATAGGATATCGTACAAGCCATAAGAAAAATCTGTTTCACATATTTTGAAATATTGCAATTTGGACCCTTTGACCCTTTATAGCTTGAAAACCGTAAGAGCTACGCAAAATCTATTGCCAGAGTAGTGAAAGCTTACACAATGAGAATAATCCAACATGTCCAAAGAAAAAAATCTGATGAAAAATGGAAGATTTCACATATTCCTAATAATTGCAATTTTGGCCTCTTTGACCCCTTATATCTTGGAAACGTTAAGAGCTATGCCTAATCTGTTGACATATATTGCTGAAAGCTTACAATGAGAGGAATCCAAAGAAAAAAATCCCATCAAAATCTGATGAAAAATAAAGAATTCACATATTTCTGATAATTGCAATTTTGGCCCCTTTGACCCCTTATAGCTCGGAAATGGTAAGAGCTACGACAAATCTGTTGACATACTCCTGAAAGCTTACAATGAGAGGAATCCAAAGAAAAATCCCATCAAAATCTGATAAAAATAAAAATTTTAGGCTATCAACATGTTTGCAATTTTGGCCCCTTTGGGCCCCTCATAGCTTGGAAAGGAAACAAGTTATCAAAAATCTGATGGTGCAGCACTAGTTAATTTTTCATAAAGAATCCATTGCAAAAAAACTGCATCAAAATTGGACTTAAAATAAAAAAATTAAATTTTTTGAAATTTGTCCCTTTTGGGCCCATTTATCTCGTAAACGGTACATGCCACATGAAATTCGTTGCCATATTACAGATTGGAAATTTTTTAAGGAGTACACTGAAAGAAACCCCATCAAAATCTGATAAATAATAAACATTCTACAGTCAAATATGTGAAAACACCAAATTTTGCCCTTTTTGGCCCCTTTTGCTTTTTTAAAAACGGGTGGGGCCATAAAACCCAAAACCATTCCTAGCCTTCCTTTGGTGCCAAGGAAAATTGTGTTAAAATTTCAGAAGGTTTGATCAACTGGAACTTGAGTTATTGACCAAAAACAAAAGTGTCTACAAACGACAACGACGCGGACGGCGATGACGACAACACCATACCATTATACGACCACAAATTTTTGAGGTCGTATAATAACCTCAATGTTAATGGGTCTCATTTTCTGGTATGTTATATAATAGACCTCAATATATGGCCCTGTGTGTCAGAGGAGACCTTTGAATGCATTTCATATAGGGTTCTATGTTTAACCATCCTATAGCGTTCTGTTTAACCGAGTTCCCCAATAATCAGGTTATCTTTGATGAGATAGACAGTACCAACACAAAAATCACAAACTTTGAAGGAGACCATCCAAGGACTATTGTGACTTAATTTGTTTCAAATTGTGACTTCAACTGGTTGAAATTTTTCAAGGTTTCAAAAGAGAAGATCTTACTTAATAGACACAATTTTCAAAGTAGGCCAACAAAGGACAATTATGAACAAGTTTGGTTCCAATAAGAAATGTAGTTTCAGAGAAAAGATCTTTGAATGTCTTTTCCCAAATAGGGTTCAATGATAAACTAAATTCTTATTGGTGACTATCTTGGATAAAACACAGTTATCCCAACACATTTTTATAGGGACCATCCAAGGACTATTGTGAACAAGGTTCATTTTAATTTGCTTTGTGAATTCTGAGAATATCTTTGAATGCTTACACTTTGGGTCCAATGTTAAAGTATGTTCTGTGCAGGTGGACACATTAAATATGACAGTCATGCCAGAAACAATTTTCAAACAGAGCCAAGATGGACAGTTGTGACCAAGTTTCGCTCAAATATTATGGCGGATTTCCTGGATCATTAACGTATTATATTTGCAATTCAACAATGAACATACCAACATAGAAACACCTATAAGAACTCATCCAAAACTCCTGTCTTTTGACAGCAGTTTTGAAGGTGTTCTTATACATGTAGGTGTTACGAGAGGAAAATAGGTAAATTCATCGATTACATCCCAGCTCTTTTGTTCTAGCAGTGGTGATCTGAGTCGGATCACCCTAGTTAGAACAAAGCATATTTTTACTTTTTTTTGTCAAGACCAGAGTTTGAGAACTGTTTACTTTTTTTTGACTTTGTAAAAGTAAATGTATTACTATCCATAAAATTTTCAAAGATAAATGTTTTAAAAGTTTGAAAAATAACATTTTCCATAGTGGGATTCGAACTCATTTACTAGACTTCTGCCTAACCTATTACACCATGGACTTGTTGTAATAACCATGTTCTAAATCGTATATACAGAATCGTTGTGGGGCACAACAAGGATATATATTATAATTATAGTACAGAATATTTATTTCATGATATCTAAAGCCTGGATTTTTAAGAATGTATATCGGTTTTCCTTCACTAGATATATTAGCTGGGATGTAAATTAAGAAATAATTCATGGGCGCCGGTGGTTTGTTGGGAGATTTACATACATTGTATGGGTGGCCATTATTTTCGTTACTATTTTACCCAGAGCGTAGCGCAGCGGAGTGAGGGGTAAAATAAACGAAAATACATGTAATGGACACTCATATGTAAATCGACTACAAACCACCGACGAACATGAATTATTTCTATTCTAATATAACATTTAATCATCTGAGCAAACCTATAGTGTACACGGTAACGACAGCCCTTTCATAAGATTTTCTGACTCTGACGTTTTTGTGCACAAAACGTATTGATGTCGACTGTTTCAGCGTAAAGACTGTTGTGACGTTGCTCATAATGTTATTGGAGATTTTCATATGGCTAGTCGTCATGGTTTCCATTGTTCCCATATTAGAATTAGTTATCACACTCGGACTTGGCAGTCCTCATGTGATAACTATTACCTAAATTGAAAATGAAATAAGTGAATGATCCAGGAAATCCACCATAATTGTCCAAGTAGTTTCAGAGGAGAAGATCTTTGAATATACATGTATTTTCCCAAAGGGTTCAATGTTAAACTAAGTTAATTACTGTGGCAATCTTGCATTAATAGGTCTTGCTGGATACATTTTTTAACAGGACAATTATGACTAAGTTTGGTTTCAACATGGGCTTTGTGGATCTTTGAATGTTTTTCCATATGGTCCAATGTTAAACTATGCCCCTGCTGGTGACAATCTTGGATCTAATGCCACCTTTCCAGACATAGTTTTCAAAGGAGCCCAACTAAGGACAGTTATGACCAATTGCAAGTATGGTTTGAATTGGCCAGGTACAATGTAGTTGGACGGACAGGCATCTTCAGCGACAAGTGGTGTCTATAGCTCACACTACCTTTTTAGGTCAGGTGAGCTTAAAAGAAGCAAATGAAGCTGTTCTGGATTTCAGCATTCGGTTACACAGGTGAATTTAGTAATCTTATTGAGTCACCAACAAATTTTGATGTGAATTTAACATGAAATCTTAATTTTACCAAATGACATCCTATTATATACTAGCTATATATATATATATATATACATGTATATATAGCTAGTATATATATAGTATATTAACTAAATAATCTTACAACTATCCATATTTACAGGGTTTACCCTTAACCCCCCCCCCCACCCCCCTAAAATTGGAATTAAAATTTTTATGAGATTAATTATTTCCTTCTAGTTAAAAATATTCATTTGGTTATTGCATGATGATTGCAATGTCACAAAGAGGCTAAAAAGCAACAGCAATGAGAAACTGACACCCCATTTTTCTTTGTTTTATGCTTGGACTTGTGTAATTCATCAAATCCCCAATATGAGCATTTTTAAAAAGTTGGCAGGTATGGGTTATATATGCTATTTTTGACATTCAAAAGAAAGTTTACAACAATAAAAGCAATGCTGTATTTTTTCACACGAAATTAACAAACATTTTCACTTAAATTTCATGTCAAGTAAATGTAAAACTCATGCTAAATGAGTTTCACGTGAAAATCACATCAACAAAATCTGCCTGTGAAAAGGAACAAAATACAAACTTTCAATAGCCTTATTTCCCGTCTGGCAATTTTGTTCAAGACTCTGTCCTCAACTTCTGAGTCACGAAATTTCTTAACTGCAACAATTTCCCCAGTCCCTTTGTTCCTACATTTGAATACAACACCATAGGATCCTTCAGCAATTTTGCTAATTTTCTCATATTTTTCCATCTGATTAACATTTTTGTAAAAATAACGACAATACAAAGCATACATTTCCTTCAGACTAAACAAATTAAAGATAATTTTATCATAGAATTAATGGTACTGAAAAAATTCAAAAACTGGAACCGATTGGTACTTAATTGCTGTAAATGATAAATGAAATGATTTGTTATAGTATAATGCTACAACGTTGCCTTAGTAACAAAAAACATATGTGACATGTGAAAGTTACCTTGATTTTATATGTACATGTACATGTATAGAAACAAAAACAAATACAATGTATATAACTGTCTCAAGTTTTACATGACAATTTTTTTTAAATATTTTACAAGTTTTGTAACACTATATACTATATATACTAGTATTCTGAATTAATTATATGTACATATTTAGCGCTGGCATGAACAACTGTCCAAGTACTACAAGTTTATTCATTTGTAGCGCTGTACAATTCATTATTTATACTCATCATTATTCCTGTTACATTTTGTATGATAACATATTTACTCATTATTACTCCCGTTATGATAACATTTTTACTCATAAATATTGCTAGGTATGAAAACATACATTGTATTTACTAATTAAGTACATTGTCATCAATGTACATTTTTACTCATTTTGGTGTAACATATTTTGGGTCTCAATGAGGGTCCCTTTCAATTTTTCTTGTCTTTCCTGTTTCAAAGCCAGAAAATATTTTACAAAGACTCCTTTTCAGGGTCTCTGTTCATGTTACACACTTGACATCCTTTCCTGTTTTCACATGCTCTTTTTTGCCACGACCCTGTTTTCCGCTTACTTAAAAAGGCCAAGTCCTGCCTCTGCATTAAAATTAAAGTCCTCATTCTCAATTATGTTTAAACATTGTTGATATACATGTATTTATCTACATTAAAGATTTAGCCAAATTCACTGAAGCAGAAAATATAGGTCAAGGTGACATTCTGATATGGATGTTTTTTACTTCTTCAGATGTAACCACTTACCAATAAAGTTTAATACTAGTATTTGGGTTAACCAAATGTTAACAACTAATGGCAAAATACTGAAAAATTGGAATTACCTTTTTTAAATAAACTTTGGAGTCAATAATGAAGTTGCACTGAATATTATGTCAAAATTTCATTGATATTAAACACGATTTGAAAAAGTTATTTAAGTTCAAAAAAGTTTAACATTAGGGTTCGTTAATCAAATGTTTACGACAATGACATTGGAATCTATGGTCGCTTTGTCTTGATTTTGCAACATTTGTCGAAGCCTAGACAAAAACTATTGGCCTTTGCTTCTTTCAGCTACATCATTGTAGTAGGTTAATCAGATAGTGCAAATGGGCAACTTTTGTTAAGTTTTCATAACATTAACATCATTTTACAAGTGTATTTTAGCCTTTGGAAGTTTCGATAATTATATAATGTATATTTGTGCCATTGCCTTTGGAAATTATCTAGCAGCAACGTAGATTGCTGGAATAAACGACATTTTTTGAAAGGTGATATCTCTTGTATGGATTAATCTTTTGGAGGGAAAACTTAACTCATGTATAAATGAAAAGAAAGCAAACTAGACATTATGTATAAGCGACAGGCACTTTTTTGTAAATATGAGGTGTTCGGAGATCGACTTCTGCAATCTGAAATGCTATATGAACCCATTTTGTGGTGAACTAAGTAGCTTTCTGGTTGTGTTTTCGATTAACAATACATTTCATTGCTTGGTATTGGCAGGTTTTGTAAATTTAATGGCGACAATGCTTACTTCGGAATGGCTTACTTTGGAATGGGCGGATTATAATGAAGAATAGGTGTGAAATAAAAGAATTAAGTTCTCTATATATTATACATGTACCAATAGAAGATATTGGAAAAAGAATTGAATTGATGGTCTACATTTGAGTTGCCAACCATCCAAATCATTGTTTCCAACATACAGTACATTACGGACCATAACCGAACTGAAATACATGTTTAAAATACCAACTATCAACCCAAAACAGTTCATGGAACTTCTTAACGATTTCCAAACTGGATCCAGAAAACAAGTCCATAAAGATGATCAGAGAATGTTACATTTGTAATTATAAGATTGATTGAAATAAGTAGCATGACCGAAATGTTATGACTTTCCCCAAAATGCCCATTATAACTGCACGACTTCTTGTAGATACGATAACGTAACCCTAAGTCCGCTGCTCTCCCCTAACGGGAGAGCAGCGGACTTAGGGTTACGTTATCGTATCTAGACTTCTTGTTGTCAAGCCTTACCAGATTTACATTTAACATTGATTTAGACAATACAAACCTTTAACATTCTTATTTCTCTCATTGCTATCTTTTTAATAAGCAAATCTTCTTCAGTTTCCACAAACTTTTTGATAGCAACAAGACATCCTGTCTCTCGATTTCGACATTTGAACACAACCCCGTACGATCCTTCTCCAATTTTGCTAATTTTCTCGTACTTCTCCATTTCATGAGAATTGTTATTTGAACAGTATAGATTCACTGACTTACTGAGATGACTAGATAAAACTGATACTTAATAAAAACACACGGATATACCGTTTAACGATATACAACTTTTACACTTCTTGGTGTAAATGCATGCGGGTGTTTCAATGAAGTTTTGATCAGAAACACCGAAATCGCACTTGTTTGGATGAATTATCACCGTTTTAATCAATATGACTTATCGTGTAACCAATCTGTATATATTTTTTTGCAAGCCTTTCTTTGGCCATGATGTCTTACACATAGTTATTGCATTATAATGTTTCTCTTTTTGGAGTTTTACTTCGATTTTTCTCATCCATTATGAAATGTCGAAGAAAAAGACGTCGCCATGATGGTTTTCTTTTTTTGGAAAATCCCTTCGCGTTGATAAATTTATGTAATAAAGGAAAGTTTACATTACAATAGTCACTAAGATGTACCAAAATGTAGTTTTTAATCTTACATAAATTGATATTCGCGGGTAAATGCTTATTAAATGCACAAATAGTATTTTTTTGTAGGAACTATATTTTGTGCATTTTCAATGTAAACAGTCATTGTTTTGGAGCAGAGGTTATGGCCATAGCAACAATGTCACGTGATCAAACATGGACAAAGGCACCTGCTAAATGATAATTTTGCAAATCCTGTTAGTTTTTTTTTAGTTTTTAGGACTCCAAGCCTGTCGTTAAGCTGCAAATTCACGAGGGCATTGATTATATATATTTTTTTCTCTTCTAATGCACCAGAGACATATAGTATCTATCCCAAGGGAAATATCTCACACCCCAAAATCACGAGATATCTCGATCCCCTAGGCGAGAAATACATCTCCTGTATAGTGGGTCTCGATGGGGTATAAGCGGGAAGCGGGATTCGCCTTTTTAAATAAGTGGGAAACGGGATCTTGGCCAAAAAAAATGCACGTGAAAACGGGAAAGGATGTCGAGCGTGAAGCGGGAACCATTGAAAATTGGACCCGTGAAACCGGGAAAGCCGACTCTTTAAGAGTCTTTGTAAAATATTTTCCAGTCCGGGATACGGAAAAATAGATAAAAAATTGTCGGGATTTCGGGAAAGGGACCCCCCATCGAGGCCTCCTGTATAGCTACTTATCCTTGGATTTTTCATACTAATCAAATCGAGGAAAGTGCTTCATCCCTCATTGAGGGAGGTTCGGGGGTTGAAACCCACTTTTTCTGGTAAAAATTTTGCGCAGAATTAAATTCAGCAAAAATTGATTGGAATCCCCCTTTTTTTCTCCGGAACCCCATTGACCATCCCTCTTAAGGTTTCTTCGAAAGCTTGATCCGTCTTGTGGGGGGGGGGGGGTCATTAATATGCACATTTTGTTAATACAAAGTTGAAGCTCCTACCCTTTTAACTAAGTACATGACAGGAACTAACTTTAAAATAAAAAGACTTATTATAACATGGAATCCCGAGAGCCAATGAGTCATACCATTGAACAGCATTTTTCCCGCTGAACAAAGTATTTGAACAGCATTATTTCCTGTTGGACAAAGTATTCGCATTATATTTCGACGATACAACCTTCTTCATCGGATGCAAAACAAAAATGTTACTAGATACAGAAGAGACAAATTACACAGCGTACCAGCAATTATTGCGGGGATGGGGGCAAATATGCTAAGGGAGGAGTTTTTGATACTTTTTGGGCGGTTGTCTGGAGAAAAGGTAAGTTTGAAATTATTCAAACGCAAGTATATGTAATAATACCACGGAACCCAGCAATGGATAGGCTAGATGATGACCAAGAGAATGAAGATCCACAACCTGTAGTTTCTCCGAACAACTCGACATAATTTCAAACTTTCGGGGGCAGTAGTTTGTTTTGGTGTAAGAAACAACATGTTTTCGTGAAGGCAGAGACATATTATACAGTGTCTTGGACACTTAAAACCTTTTTGAAAAGCGCAATGTCTTCTTTTGCGCTTATGGCAAATGATAACCCGATAACTCGCCAGAGCTTAAAAAATCGTAATTTGTGTATAAAAGTTGTATGTAAAATACACATTCAGTCACTGGTGTTATTCTTGAAGACTGCATCGTGTTTTTACTCTCGTGCATGTGCATTCTTTCTAAAAGTAAAGCAAACTATATAAATATGATTTCCCCGGGAAAGATATATGACCCCCTCCCCCAGTCATACATACAAAAAGAGTGAACTATTCGACCAACGATGAAAGCACGTATTTTTTTGGGGGGGGACACAGTCTTGGTGAAATTGTATTTTAATTGCATGTGAACAAGTAAAACGATTCATATATATGTTAGAAAGGTAAAATGTTGGAAAATATCATTTTCACACGAAAGATTGAAATTATGTCGAGGTGCTCGGAGAAACTGCAGTCTGTGGATCTTAATTCTCTAGACCATCATGTAGCCTATGGGTTCCGTGGTATATAGCATTATTACATACTTGCGTTTGAATAATGTTCAAACATACCTTTTCTCCAGAGTATCAAAAACTTCCCCCTTAGCATATTTTCTTGCCCCCGCAATATCTGCTGGTACGCTTAAGAATTTCAATGTAAGTGGTGACGTAACACTATTTACTCTGTATCTAGTGACATTTTTGTTTTGCATCCGATGATGACGGATGTATCGTCGAAATAAAATGCAAATACTTTATTCTGAATGTGATTTTTTATGATAAATCCGACAATAAAGTAAGAATCGTTTCAGTACAGTATATCTCTATCTTTCAGTGTGGACAGGCAATGCCATCAAGGGCTTCTTTTTCTTACGACGTCTTTGAATACCCTGACAGGTGTGCGCATATCGGTATAAAACGTTAATTGTTGCCGTCTAGTTGGTATGTCACGTCACCTGAGCTGGCTATGTCTGGTGGTAGTTTGTTTCAGTCCTCGACAGTGTTGGTGAAAATCAAAGGACCATTCCATACTATCTTTTGTTGCCTTTTGGATTTAGTATCCATGTGTACTAAATAGTCTTGTGCTCCTTAATTGTAAGCATTTTTATTCGTCTATGGCAACCAGACCTTTGACGATTTTGTAAAACATTCGTCCTGCTTTTCTTCTCATTGTTTCCCTGCTTTTCCACCCAAGTTCTTCTATTATTTGACACTTGATCTATTCAGTTCTATATTTTCGTGTTACGTGTCTTGCTGCCCTTCTGGGCGCTTTTTTCAATTTTGTCACCGTGGTGAAAATCATTTCCCTAATCGAAACAAATCCCCAAAAATATGGCTGCTGGGAAGAATTCCAAAAATAAGTGGCCTTTGAGACTTTCGGGAAATTTAACAAAATTGGAATCCCATTTTAGAATTCTAAGTTTTCAGAGTTTTGATTTTTACCCAAACGCTTGCCAAAATACAAGATTATACGCTAAAATGTCAAAAAATATTAGTCATTGATATCTTCAGGAAATTTACCAGATTTGGATCCGGAATTAAAAATCTAAAAGCTTATTGCGTATCTACAGACCATAGCAACAATTCATTAAATCTCTAAATCCAAAAATGGAGGAGGAGTTCGAGTCGCATGCCATATGTGTCATGATAAATATTTTTGTCAGATGGACATCACGGGCATCTTGTTTGTATCAAGATAGATATAAAAAATTCGCAAGCTTATTGTGCATCTGCAGACCATATGCAACAATATACAACAAAATTAAATCCCTTAATCCCCCCCCCCAAAAAGAAAATGTTGCAGGAGTTTGCCACATGCGTCAAAATCGACATCTTGAGCCTCTTGTTTGTACCAAGACCAATATAAAAATTTGAAAGCTTTTTCCATCAATCGTAGATGCTTGGCTATTTCCGCCACACTAAAATAATATATAAAATTCTATATAACAAATCCAAAGATGTAAGGAGAATTTTGACAGTGGCTGTCCTTATAATCTAGTTTATATATTTTGCTGACATCGTTAAAAATCTTTTTTTTATCTGAAATTTTTGTTCTGGTCTGATTTCCATAACAACCGAGAGTTCCACCATCAGTTAAAACCCATAATAGATCAAAACAGGCCACAAATCCAAAACGATGGGGTAGGGGATCCCTNTGTAAGGAGAATTTTGACAGTGGCTGTCCTTATAATCTAGTTTATATATTTTGCTGACATCGTTAAAAATCTTTTTTTTTTTCTGAAATTTTTGTTCTGGTCTGATTTCCATAACAACCGAGAGTTCCACCATCAGTTAAAACCCATAATAGATCAAAACAGGCCACAAATCCAAAACGATGGGGTAGGGGATCCCTTTATGATCTATGTAATAAAAAATGCTTAAATCAAGGCATTCAGAGTCCCCTTCACAAAAATAAGAAATGGCTGGGAGGGGTTCCCCTTACAATCTAATTATACGTATTGCAGAAATTGTAATATATATATATATATATATATATATATAAAACAAGGCAGTAGACTAAAGTGAACAGTACACACATTTAAAAGTTGATATTTCGAGACCTATCCGGCTCTTTATCAAAACACAATAAAAAAGTAAAAATACAGT